>BRZM01002132.1:3384-30820 GCA_033238685.1 Lates japonicus
CCTCCCACCTAGTCTATTACATGATAGTAATTTCATTCAAGTCGGCGATTACCTAGTGTGTTTTATTACCTTTAAGCCATGTTGGCAGTGCAGTTTGGCGGCTCAGACAAATAGGGTTGACTGTAGAAATCATAGTGCAACAGGAGAGTCCTGAGAGGGCGGGTGTTTACGTGGAAATACAAGTGTGTGTAACTTCAGAAAGAAAGGGCTTTTCTCTATCTCCAAGAGGCTGGTGAGAGGCTTGAGCTGTGCCCGGCTCTTCTTTCAAACACTCCATCATATCTTCCATCAGATCCCACTGTTGCTGTTAGACTCTGGTGTACAGGTCCCTTATTCCACCAGATTTCGATCTGTCTTGTCAGACTATTGTCAGTTTTTTGCCTCGTTGCTCACAGCTTGCGGCTAATACACACACTGACACCCACACACACTCTTCATCTTGTATTGTGCCTCCAGGTGTCCCTGTGGCCCCAACCCTGCCCTATAGAGGGTGTGATAAAGAAACGGTGATTTATTTACTCAGCATCACCATTAACCTTTTAGTCCGGAGCAGACCTTCCCGTCTTTCACCTGTGTGTGTGTCTGTGTGTGTTTTCGTATATGTGCTTAGAATCAGAGCTGCCTGGTCCGATCACACACACACCTCTTTCTTGCATGCGTGTGTGTTAGTGTGTTTCAGTGAGAGTAAGTGTGTTGTGTGTGACTCTCAGACGTCAGACTCGATGCTGGGCATGCGGCGGTAGAGCCGGGGCCGGTTGCCGCCTGCGCTCGAGGCTCGCGGCGCTGTCACATAGCTCATTGGCTGAGAGGCAGCAGGTGGGACCATGTAGGCCACCACAGGGGGCTCCTGCTGAGGGTAGAACACTTGTTGGTCGACATGGCCGCCATGCTGGTTGATGTGATGGCTGCCATGGTTACCAAGTGTAAGCGACAGTGGCATCCGCTGCTTATAGAGCTCGTGGGCAGAACTTCTCTGCGGCATGCGTGTGACAGCCTGGGGGCAGGGACTGCTAAAGTTAAAGAAGCGACTGCAGGAAAGGGTTGTGAGAGGGCCGGTCGGGGAAGAGACTCTTTGAGCGCCGGGGCAGGGGCATTGGGGCGTCTAGACTGTGGTGGTGGGAGGGTGACGGAGAGGGCGGGCTGCGGCTGCTGAACGGACGATCAGAGCGCATTGTTAGAACATTAGCATAGGCCCCCTCGTCCAGGGTCAGCTCCCTCTCCCTATCTCTGACGGGCAGGCTCAGCCCCCGCAGGTGGGTGTGTGGCTGGGACTGCCGCTCGGGAATGTTGTCCGGAAGCATGTTCTCATAGGAGTGCTGACGACTCAGCTGGAGGTGCTGAGCCGACGAGGAGGTGGGGAGAGGAGATGCCGAGGGAGGAGAGGGCTCGAAGTGGCTGACAAGCCCATCCCCTTCGCCCACCAAGCCCAGCTCGCTCTGGGGAAGGTAGTGTGTAAACATGTCCCCGCTGTGTGGGTGAGTGTGTGTGTGGGAGTAGTGTGAGTGCAGGTGGTCTTCACTGATGTCATACAGGTTTCCCAGGTGGGCACAGGCATCACAGCGAGCCTGTGGCGAGCGAACGGTGTAGAGGCCAGAGTAACCGCTCAGTTTGGTCAGGCAGGAGCGACAGTGACCGGGCCTGGCGGCTTGTGTCCCCGAACCTGCGCTTGAAGTGTCAAATGAACCTCCAGCCTTGTCCTTCACACTAGAGGAAGAGAGGATGACAAGGATTATACACAAAAAGACAATAAGAGCACTTGAACGAAGTTCTTGTGTGTATTTCCTGCTGAATGTGATACCTGCTGTGTGTGTAGGTGCTGTACTTCTTGTCCTTCAGCGAGTGCAGGTCAGCCTCTGCGCTGTGACTGTGATGCAGCAGGCTGGCGCTCAGCTGCAGAATGGGTGCGTCCGCCTGGTGGGAGTGCGTGTGAGTGTGCGAGTATGTGCTGTCAGGTGGAAACAGGTCAGGAGGGTAACTGTGGTCGTCACCTCCTCCCTGGCTGTCTCGCTGGTAAGGGGGAGCTGACTGGAGACTGGCCTGGTCTGAGTCAATGGAGTAGATCTTGGATCCTCCGCCCCCACTTCCTCCCCCTCCTCCTCCCCCACCCCTCTTCCTCAGCTGATTGATAGGCTTAAATCCACCCCTCGCCGCCATGGAGTCAGAATCTTTGTGTGACTGCGGCCGGCTGGAGCACTCTGAGATGTCGGAGTGCGGCGGCTCTTCGGGCAAATAGCGCTGGCTCTTCATTGGTGGAGGTCCGGGTCCAGATGCTGGGGCAGGACTTGCGCTGGGACCGGGAGATATGACAGTGGGCTGGGTCTTCAGTGTCTCCACGCTTTTCTTCCACAGGGCTCGAGGTTTCGATGCAGAGCAGGCCGGCCCGGCCATGCGGGTCTTGCCGTTGTCGTTGGTGATTGACAGCTGAGGCTTGTTGGGGCTGGTCTGGTGAACGGGGGCTTTTTGTTGCGTGGGAAATGGCGCAGCATTGTTAAGGAGGTTTTTGTGTCGCCCGGACAATGACAGGAAACCCTGTGGACCAGCGGCGTTGCTATAGAGACCAGGACCCTTTGGAGGCAGACTATGGAGTGAGTTACCTAGGAGACAAGGAGAGATGCACCTCAGACAGCAAATACAATAGATGGATGTTTGGATGGATGCTCAGCCAGTTAGCTGATGCATTATCTATAGCCCTGGCACGCTGTGTGTACAGTACCACCTAATGTGTTTCTAATTATGAGGTGAGCTTGTGCAGGACAGTCAATGTGATTACAGCCTGGAGTCCACAACAAGGTGAATGGAGTCACCTTTACTTATGCACACACAGACTGTATAGAAAAGGCAAGGTAACCTCTGTACGTGTGAGCAATGTAATCACAGGCGCCACAGGTAGAATATAATGTAATACAGAGTGTATGGTGTGCCGTGTATGACAGTATGGCAGTACCTTTCCCTGACATCATATCTAGGATGCTAGGCTGCAAGAGGACAGTGTTGCGTTTGGGAGAAGACATAGCAATGGACTTGGCAGACTTGAGCAGGTGCAGCATGTTGGCTTGAGGACTGAAGTCCAGCTCAGGAGCCTTCTTCTTCATATCTATGTGAACGCCATGGATACAGCTCCATATACCCTGAGAGAAGCAGAGGAAGAGAGGAAAGAAAAAGATTAGGAAAGTGCAGCACGGGGAGATAACAGGAATAGAAGACTTCATTCTCAATCCTATGAGTTTAAAAAAAAAGAAAGGAAGTTCAAACGTGCACAAGACTAATTTCCTGGCAAGGTAAATTAGAAGAGACCTCTGCATCCTTTCCTCCAGTACATTTACTGGGAACCTTAACCTCATTTTGTTTTGTAATGTGGCAAGAAGAGATAATCGCCACTTTTTTAGATGAACTGCTTTCAGAGGCGCCTAGAAAATTAAATTTAGGTGATGATGTCACTGGAGGGGGCCTTTGAGTGCAAGGAGATGTTCTTCCTAGAGCCACTTAACCTCCAGCATCGCAGCTCTAGCGGCATGCACACACTGAGAGACGGACACACACACTCACTCGCAGACACACATCACACTCTTTTTGTACACTTAATGTGTTAAATGCTGCTCGTCTGGAATAAAAGCCCTGCCTAACACAGAGACATGACATATGAATAATGGAAGAATGGTCTGTCTGGGTGTGCCCATTTCTGCTTTGTGTATGTATATTTAGGATGGTGTGTACGTGTGCATCTGTCTACCTGTCTGCCTGTGTGTGAACGTGTGGTCAAGCCTGTCCCTCACCTGACTGCACCTGAATATGTGAAACTATTTTTAACTTTGTTAGACTATACTTATGTATGCATGTGTGTGTGTGTGTGTGTGTGTGTGAGAGAGAGAGAAAAAAACAGAGAGCTTTGTGTATATGTATATGAATGCGTGTCCACGTTCTCATCCTCTTAGCTGTTTGAGTCCTCTATCCCGCTGTCCATATGTGCTGCAGTAAATTCATCTCTACCTCAGTTGGGCTCCATAATCGCACTCCCTCCTCTTTTATCACACACATACATACACAAATTCCCTCTATATCTAAACAGTAACTATTGTACGTGTTTCACAAAGACGCAAATATACAGATGTCCACAGATTTTCAGAAACATTTCAAGCATTCACACAACTAAAAGTCCCTTTTGCGTGTTACTGTTTGCATTTTTGCTGCATCTGAAGAAGCATGAAGATTAGGCAAATTAGACAGATAAAGGATTAAAAAATCGACTGCTTTGTTTGAGATGTGTTTTTTCTTGCACACAGTGAGACAACAACAAAGCAACTGTTTCTGTAATTTACTGCCTGATGTTTGAATTGATGTTGTTAAACACCACAAAGGCTCGCCACTGTTATTTTTCTGCTTCAGTATGAAGCCATGTTGAAACAATTTGCAAATATAGTTAAGTTATGTTGTTGTATGTTATTCTCTTTCTGAGTCTCTGTGTGTTTAGCCCACTCTCTCTCTTCACTCTGCACTCTTATTTAGAGCAGTCTGCAAGTCGGCTTTGCTGTTTGAATGTCAATAACATTACAAGAAATTCCCATCCTCGGTCCTGATGTTGATATTGCAACAACCAGTGATTTCTTACAATCTGAATCAATGCTGTACATCAGCTGTGGCACTCTGGAGGATGGTGTTTGATGAGTAAGTGGAGTTCAGCACTGAAAAGTCTAACAGCAACATCTGAAAGCACTGCCTCAGAAGCGGAGGGGGCAAAAACCGCTTCCCAGGAACCAAAACTGGACCTACTTCCTGCTATCAGTGCAGGTAAGGTTCCTGCGGACGGTTCGTGCAGTGGAAATGCTTCCTTTCCCTCACCCTGCTGATAGTGAAGAGCAGACCGGGCCTTCCAGAGCAGACACCAGTGAAGCAGTATCTCAGCCTCCAGTAAAAAAGGTGCTCAGAGATGAAGGTGAGGATGGAGAGGCCCATGGCCGTGGCCAGCATGTAGAAGACCCCCGCCATGTTGTCCACGTCCAGCTGGCTGGACATCACCTCATTCTTCTCATTGTGGCAGATCCCAGTCAGCCACTGAGCCTCAAGCTCCTCCATCTCACCTGTTGGAAAGGTAAAGAAAAGACAAAGTGTAGGTTTAGGATGGCAGCAGAAGGTAGGGAAGGAGGGAGGGGGTTGGGCAGTAGAGGGAATATGAGAGGTGTGGTGGGAAAAAGGGTGTATCATTACAAGGGAAGATGGAGAGGAGAGGGGAGGAGGGGAAAGAGGTGAAGTGGTAAATAGATCGTAATGGAAAGGAGACAGGAGGTGGAGTGAAAAAAGGGTTGTAGGAGGAGGGGGAAGAATTGGTAGTGATGGACTGATAAAGAAAGATGGGAGGGATTATTATCAGATTGAGTGTGTGTGTGTGTGTGTGTGTGTGTGTACTTTGAGCATGCGGGTGTTTGCCCTGAATAAAAAAGGCCGGGTGTGAAGCAAAGCACTTTAGTGGTTTCAGCAGTTTGATTTCTGTCTGGCTCATTCTCTTTCTTCCATTCGCACCATCTCACAGCTTATTATACAGAACAATCTGGAGGAGTAAACATAACAGGACACGGTGGGCACACACACACACACACACACACACAAACCCACACAGAGTAATGATGATGAAATGGTGTGTTAAGACTAGCCCCTGATAGCTCTCTGACAGAAGGAGGGAGGAGAGAGGGAGAGTGTTGGGGGGAGGGGGAAGACAGAGGGAAAGCTGAGCGATGGCACAACTGTAATAACACTTAAGGCCTGTAACAACTTAGAAACGTAAAATTCAGTGCAGCGTGACTGAGACGATGCAGAATGTGTTTGTGTATGAGTGCCTCACCGTCTCCTATGATGCCCAGTATGGCCAGATCAACTAGCCGTTTCCAGTAGGATCCTTTCTGCAGGGCGATACCATAACCAGTGGTGGCGAAGATGTAACCGCTGCCGATGGTCACCAGCTTACAGCCGTCGTCTCTGCCGGCCATGTAATTCAACACCGCAGCGTCGTAGATGAAAGCATCCAGCTTTCTGTAAGAGAAGCACACACTCTGGATTTACTATCAAGAACAGGAATGTCTGCAGTAGAATTTATGTGGATTTTCTGCAATTTTTCATTTTAGTTGTAAAATTCTGGGTAGTCTACAGGCTATTCCATTTAAACAGTTCAATGAGGGAGAGTTACTGTTTGATTGGACTGTTCAAAACTCACACACATACAGAACCAGTGATAAAGGCTCATGAGCAGAAACTGGCACGCTTTAAAGGAATAGTTCAATATTTTTGGGAAATACTTTCATTCACTTTCCTGCAGAGAGTTAGATGAGAGGATGAATACCGGTCTCACATCTGCTGGTAAAATATGAAGCTACAATGGAGGCATAAAAACCTGTAAAAATACAACGTCTCATTTTTGCATCATTTTTTTTAAAACAGATGAAACAAACAATCTATAACGTGTTCATTAATGAGTTTTGTAGTTGCACATAGGTGGATTTCGTTATCTTTGGTTCCAGGCTAGTGGTTTCCCTCTGTTTCCAGTCTTAATGCTAAGCTAAGCTAACCAGCTGCTGGCTGTAGCTTCATATTTACCATACAGACAAAAGAGTGGTATCAGTCTTCTTATCTAACTCTCAGCCAACAGGCAAACCATGAGATGGTTTAAGGACAAACAAAGAGAAAACAATTTTATCACCATTTTTTTCTCAGTATTCTGTGATGTGCCTTCCATGTGATTGCACTATATTGCACTGTATTCGTGCTGTGTCTTCAACTGATGCTAAAAGTGGACTATGTGAAATTTGAACCATCAGGCTTCAGTGCTGAAGACCACAACACTGGAACTTGACTACTGAACCTGATAATAAACATGCGACTGTAACAGTGTTCCTCAGATCCACAAACAAACCTCTTGGATTACTGACAACGCTCTGCTTTCTTGGAGCTGGATTTTCTCATGCAAATCAGATTTGGACTCGGGCTATGACTGAGAGTACTCTCCAGTGTGTGTGCTGGAAGAGTAAATATTCACGCACACGAGGATGTCTTTGTTGGAGCGGAGCTGCACTCCTTTACTCTCAGGTTTTGTCATTATTCTGATGTGACAGGGTGAATTCAAACCAATCCCCCTATGTGGACCAGATATATCTGAGCTCAGCAAAAACAGAAGTTTGATGTATGAGTCTTAGCCAAACACAATGTAACCAGGACCTGATGGAATCGGCCTATATATATATAACAGCAAGACCCTGTTTTTAACTTCATTATGAGGAAAAAAATGATTTTATATAACTGAGTGAATACGCCTATGGTGCTAATCAACCCCCCTGGGGCCCTCTAGATATGTACGCATAAATATAAAACACTTTGAATTAAACTGTTCACCAAGGAGCATACTGTATGTTAAATGAATACATGGAGTTTCTGTTGTTGCAATAGTTTGAATTTTGTTCTTGCACAGAGAATCCCAGGCTAATATTAATGCACAATATTCATACACATCAAAACAATACAGATCCACTGCGCTCTGTGCAGCATTTTACTTGTGTAATATACTGGAAGCCTAAGCCTATATTATGGCCTGACTGAAAATTTGACTAAGGCTAAGGCCAAACAACCATTTTTGCACCGATGATTCTGCTGAACACATTTATTATACAGTTTTGACATTGTATAAACAAAGCCTAATATATGAGGTATGAAAAACTAACCTTTATTAAACCTCTATGTGATATGCACTATCAATAAAGTAACTGCAGAGAGGGAAAAGCAAAAAGTAAAATTATGTTTGAGAAAATACTCTAAAGATCAAAGCACGTGAAACTAATGAACAAATAAAAGCACTGCAGCCATCCTTCCATTACTGTGTGTTTAGGATGGAGAATAAAGGTAGAAAACTCCACAACAAATTACATTCTCTCTGTTTTGGCAGCTCCCTCTCTCCAGCAGCAACAAGACTCTATAATGAGCACTTGCAGACAGCGTCTGCATTTTACCGTCAGTGACAGAAACACTCAGCACAGTTACTGCAGCATTTTAGCATGAGCTAGCTCTGGGCCCCATGGGGCCGGGTTTCTGTGTGAGGCAGTGTCTTTTTTTGTTTGTTTTCACATGTTCTTAAGCATACATGCTGTCTGTAAACAGAATTACCCTCTCAGGTATAATAAATCTCAACATGATGTGAGTTAGCTTGACAGGTTTACAGTACCCCGTCTTCAGGCTGATCAGTGCATCCTGGACGCCGTTCTGATGGTATTTGGTCATGTACTGATGCATATCTGGATAGTTCTTCCTGATGTTGCGCTCGGTGCTGCCATTAGGAACCGTCCCGAAGCGAAATGGGGGGGAGTAGGAGTATGGGCTCTGAAACTGCAGGGAGAGAAAGAAGGAAAGGAAGAGAGACAGATTGTTTAAAGAGGAAAGTGATAGGAGTAGACAGGGGCACAAAAAAAAGAAAAACAAAAAGCCTCAAAGACAAAGAGAGGGAATGAGAGACAGCGAGAAGAAAAGAGTCAACGAGGAGGGAAGAAAGTAAAAGTAAAAGAGGGAGCACAAGTGTTTAAGTGAAGGAGAGACACATGGGGCGAGGAAAGAGGAGGAAGAGTGGAGAGTGACAAGAAGAGACAGAGGAGAAAGGAGGAGGGAGAGACAGTGGAGTGGACTCATCAGTCATCATCATTGTGTGTCCAGTCTAGCGTAAGACTGGCTGGGGTTCTGCTGACACTGCCAGCCTCTGCAAACTACACACACACACACACACACACACACACATCCAAACACAAACACGCACACACGTCTTTGATCTATGCAGCCTATGTGTGTGTGTGTGCCTGTGGGTCTGCTGTGCTGGCAGTGTTAGTGTGGTGACAGCTACGGCCAGAGGGTTTGGGCTGTTGAAGCCCAAGGGCGCTCCCTGGAGAGTCCTGTCTGGCCGCAGGGCTGGCATCCATTACAAGAGCAACCCTGACTGTGAATGCGTTTAGTTTCTTGTGTGTGTGTGTGTGTGTTTCTGTGTGTCCATATATGTGTAATCCCACCTTCTTGTCAGACAGTCCAGTGACTTGGTCCACAAACTCTTCCTGGATCATGAAGGCAGCCAGGTTGGCAGTGTAGGAGGCCAGGAAGATCACAGCAAAGAAGGCCCACACCGACACGATGAACTTACTGGTGGTGCCCTTTGGGTTCTGCACGGGCACAGAGTTGTTAAACACCAGACCCCACAGCAGCCATATGGCTTTACCGATGGTGAATGATGGACCATGTGGGTCTGAGAGAGAGAAAGGCAGGGGTGCAGAGGGAGTAATAAAGAAGAAAAAGTGAGAAAAAGATTATGTGCTGAAAATCCAAGAAGGGCAAAGGCAGGTAAAGGAGAATGAAACCTTAACCTCACATTTTCAGCTGCTGGCAAGTTGTGTAATAATGTAGAAATGTATAATGCAATATACATTTTTGTTCTTTCCCTGCCCTCCTTTTAAACTGCATAAATCATCTAAAAGAAAAACGGCAATAATGTGATTTGTTATTAACCTGGTGCTGTATAATGTGGCTGGACATAATGTGTAGATGGAGGAAGAGAAAGGCAATTAAATTTTACAGGAGGATCAGGGGGGTAACATTGTAAAACATGCAACAGTATTACTGGCTTTTATTTTTATTTATGTCTACACCTCACCAATTTTGTAACAGACATTGTGGACAATGTTTACTTGAGTTAGGAGCATGATCAGTAGGTGAAGACAAAAACTATTTTGGCCGAGTCGCTTGACCTTTACTTCTAGCAAGTCAAAGCCACAAAACAAATGTAGTGAGTAAACCTCTGTGCACAGCCTGATATGATTTCCAACTGTCTGGCACAACCAAATCTAAAAAGATGTTTTTCAGACTAATGTTTTATAGGGAAAAGAAAAATAAAACAAAACAAAAAAGATTATGAGCTTGAAACATTATGTTCCCCAATAATTCCAAAGTTTGTAGTTGGAAATCAACCTTTAAAATAAATCTGCATGAAATATTCAAGTTTGTACGTGTATAGAAAAGAACTGTATTTGTGAAAAAAAGAGACTTTGCAAATAAAATCTCTCTGATATCAGTAGTGGGATCCATACTTTAACTTTAGCATCACTCGCAATGTGGGAACTTTGAGTGCTGAGTTGTTCACTTGTGCACTTCTTTTTTCACAGTATCTTTGCGTAACCTCAACACTGACTGACCTCCCCGCAGCCGAAGCAACACAATTTGATTTTCAAAGCCTGGAGCAGCAAGGCAAGTTCGAGCAAACTCCAAACTGATTTCAATCGTTTTTGTGATGCTTTTGCATCTGGTCTAAAATGTATTTCAGCTGAAAATGTCTGTACATAGGGTAAAGCCTCAAGCTAAGTATTGAAGGAATAGTTAGACATTTTGGGAAATATGTTTATTTGCTTCCTTGCTAAAAATTAGATTAAAAAAAATCACTCCCATGCCTGTATTTTTAACATGAAGCAACAGGTGGCAGCTGATTAGCTTAGATTAGCATAATGACTGAAAACAGGGGCAAACAGCTAGCCTTGCTGGTTGGCTGGCAGCCTCACAGTAAGGACAGGTCTCAGGAAATACTCTGGTACTCTGGTACCCCATAACACCACAAGGATCATTGATCAAGGATATCTTTATTATCCCAGAGGGGGAATTTGCGGTACGAACAGCAGTAACCACACGACCATCAGACAAACAATAACACATGGATAATCAATACAACATAAAAAAAAATCACCCTGAGTTATTTAAAAGGCCAATAGGAGCCAGCCCCTGCATGTTGGCAGTATGTCAATTTTCACTTTGGTTTGTTTAGATTAAACAAACTAAACTATTAGTGAGCTTTAAATGTGAAAAGAGTTTGTTACCTTTAGACAGAGCCAAGCTAGCTGTTTGCCCTATGTCCAGTGTTTATGCTAGGCTAAACTAACCAGTTGCTAGCTTTAGCCTCATATACAGACATGAGAGTCAAATTAATCTTCTAATCATAACTCCTCACTCGAAAGTGAATAATTTAAATTTAGAACTATTCCTTGAAAGATACAACATAATTATAAAATTACATTGTTGGCATTTGTTATTCAATCAGTGTGTAAGATGAAAAACTAGTAAATTAAACGCATAGTACACACTCACTGAGCCATGTTCAGAAGAGCTGAAAGCATAATTGAAGCAAAAATATTATTCACTTTTTACACCTGGATTGGCCTTAAGCTCATTTAAATGTTAAATTAAGCTAAATTTTGTGTGAACACAACATTAATCTCCCATTCACTGCCAGCAGGGCAGCTCCAGGTTCTAATTTTTGATGATGCCACAGATTACAGTGTCTGTGACTAACTTTGGGATAGAGATAGAGAACTGTTAATGCTCTGTAACATTAACTGAAATGTCTAAAGTCAGAGCAATAATAGGTCACTTCTTTTGCCTCAGGGGAAGCTTGGATTTGTGCTTTTTGCTCTGGGGAGAAGCGATTGGTGTGATAATCCTGATCGAGTGTGTGTAAGCCTACCTTTGCCTTGGGCCAAGTTGCGGTTGAAGCCCAGCGGACTGACAAACTCAAAGAGGAAGACGGCGATGGCTGTGACAATGAGCAGCATCACAAACATCATCACCCAAACTGATGCACTGAAGGGCTCTGAGAGGAAGGAGAGAGAGAGGGAGAGAGGGAGAGAGTTAAAATCGAGTACATGACTGGAGGAGCAGGAGATGCATAAAAAAGTGAGGTGCGGAGAAAGAAAGAGGAGACAGACTTGCAGAAATAAAGGAGAAGAAGAGGCAAAAAAAGAGAGAGAGAACAAGGATGAGGGAGAGATAAGCGAGGAAAAGATGATAGAGAAGACATAGAGAGGGAAGAGAGTGAGACAGACGGAGGAGGGAGAGGAGGGGAGGAGGAGAGGAGAGTTAGTCACAGAGAGTTTGACAGACACATTTCCTGTTCTCATTCCTTGGATGAGAGCTGAGAGGGAGGCCGGGAGAGGGGGAGAGGGGGGAGGGAGGGAGGGAGAAAGAAAGGGGAGAAGGGAGAGGCAGGAAGGGAGAAGGGGGGAGAGAGTGAGGAATCAAACTCCGAGTGATCTGATATGCCCTGCTGTGGGCATGTGTATGTGATCTGCGTGTGCGCGATCTGTGTGTGAGTGTGAGTCTGCATGTGTTTGGTGTGTAGCAGGGCAGGAGTTCAGAGGAGGCGGGATGGTGTGAGACACTGAACCCAGGAATCAGGTGTGTGTGTGTGGCCAATGACAATGTGTGTGTGTGTGTCACTGTATGTGTAGAGAGTATGTGACTGCCAGGTTAGCCAACCCTGAGAGATTGTGCGCTGAGGTGCCTCTAATATGAGTGCGAGAGATACTGAACCGTCACTGATACCCAGGCTCCACACACACACACACACACACACACACACACACACACACACACACCCTACAGCTTTCATATAACACACACACACAAACGACCACCCCTTAACATACATGCAGCCGAAGCATCTTCATTCTCCACACACTCTTGATTCCAGACGCAAACTTCCTGATATATTCCTGCAGTATCACACACACTTTCTTTCCCCCTCCTCTTACACACATGAATACTGACACATGGCTTGATACAGGGGGACCAACACACGCATGGCCCAATACATCCCCTCGCTCCCCGCCTCGCTCCAATGACAATACATTAGGCAAGCACAGAGGAGCGCTTCAGTTTCTAGTCGTCTGAACAACTGGAGGAGAGGAGGAAGGAGGAGGAGGAAGGAGGAAGGAGAGGAGTAAAGAGGGAAGAGAGGAGGCGAGTATCAAGACTGCTTTGTCTGACTTTTCCAAAAAAAAAAAAAAAACAGCTGACACGCTCCACTTCCACTGCTCTGGTAGAAATATTAATGTGCTTAGGGTGTTGAGGCCCAGATAAAGTCAGAGTACAAGTGGAATTTGGCCAGCATATACTGTCTGAATAAAATATTCCATTTTATGTGCGGGATTTTGCCAACATGTAAGCACCTCCCTTTTCTCTGCCCCGCAGTAGTCAGCTCACTGGGGGACAGGCGGAGAGAGGAGAAGAAAGAGAGAGGGAGAGAAAAAAAAACAAAACAAGCAAATTTATGGTTGAGGAAGAAGGAGAGATAGATTTACCAAGGAAGGCAGAGGGAGAGACGGTCCCATTGCTCCGAGACACCATGACGCTGATGCCAGTCTCCACAAAGGGCACGGAGAAGTCAATGACCTCTGACCTCTCCTCATTGATGGTCAATGAACCGACTGCCATTACTGCTTTCTTATAGACCACCTGGAAGAAAGAGAGAACAATGGCTATATTGAGCGCATGACTCACTACCTACGCTGACAGAAATAAATATAGTAGCGCTCTATTTGGACAACATCATATAATTCGTCTTTTGATATGTTCCTCCTTTTTATTTTGGATGTGAAATATCACAGTGACTGAGGGTATGAGCGCAGAATGTCAGCTACAGTTGCAGGGCATTTTCAGCCATATCAGATGAAAAGTAAAAATACAGCTGTCTTTTTCATAGTGACACCATTTTCTGGGTGTCTGGATGTATTCTGACAGACGGAGATTCTGCTCATAAAGCTGTCGTTTTTAGTATGCAGTAAAACGTTATGTTTTTTCAGATTTAATTGTCTAAAGGCTTCAGATCTCATAAACACCGTCTATGGATCACATTGTCAGGAACCATTATCAGGCGTTTTCGTTTCGGTTTCAACCTTTAAGGATTTTACTGTGACAGCACTTAGCAGCTTTAATCTAATCTGTGATTGGATAAATCACTTCAGAAGAGATAAACCACAGCGATCACAAGTGAGCCTCAAAACATCAACTCCCGTTAGAAACTGCAACCCTGTACTTTAAAGCTGCAATAAGAAATATTATTGACCATATAAATTACAGGTATAAATTAAACACTGTGACTTTATGATGACCAAATTAGCTTTTTGTTGGTGACACACAAGTCTGTGTTTGAAAATATAAACCATTTTGACCCCTAGAAACAGATAGTAATGATATGAACAAACCTTTTACAGTATCAGAGGACATTACATCTTATATTTTGCTGTCTTGTGTCTCAATATGTGTTAAAAGATCTGTGAAGCAATTTAAAGTGTAAGCACCTTCTAGTTCTGTGTTGATCTGGGTTGACAGTGAGGTGACACCTTTGTTTACAGTTGGATCACAGATTATAGATTTAAAGGATAAGTCTGGCAATACTCCTTCTTTTTTAAAGGGAACAAATCTGATGAAAAGACCAAAATCAACAACGAATCGATTCTTCTAAGTATTGTCTGTGTATCCAAAGCCTGATATGTCTTATTCTTCTGTGCCACGGACCTCCATTGTTGTCTAAAAACTATTAAAAACACATCAGTGAGATACTCTGTTGCACAGGGTGACACGTTCCTTCAGTGGGATGAACATGGGCGGTGTAGTTTAGTTTGCATCGATCCCAGACACATTGTCCTGGGAGCATAAATACTCACTAGAACACCAAATGAGTTTTTAATCCGCGGCTAAAAATAGTCAACAAATGCAGTATTTACTTCTGTTTGAGCAACATCTGCAAAAAACTATGGCTGTTTCAAGAAACTACTGAGCCTTTTAGGTCTGAGTTTAAAAGACAAGGTCGTTTTTTATGGCATTTGTTGACAATAAAAACAGAGTGACAGCTTTATCCTTCAGTCATTATATTTAAAAATAATTCCATGTAAGTTAAACTGTAAGTCAAACAAGCAATGAAGTTAAAATACTGAGAGGTGGTATTTTGCAGTTGAATGATTCTGTGTATCTAATGTGCCATTTTAGGGAATGATTTGACATTTTGAGAAATACTTTACGCTTATTTGACAAGGTAACAGGATCAATACCACTCTCATATCTACTACAGCCAGCAGCCAGCTAACTTAGCTTAGCATAAATGCCTGAGGCCATGTTATTAGTGATCTTTATTGGTGCTAGTGGGTGGATTTTTGCACAGTTGGACAGATCCAGGCGAGCTGTTTCCAGTCTTTATGCTAAACTAAGCTAATCGGCTTCTGGTGGCATGAGAATGGTGTAAATATGCAAATAAAGTCAAACTGTTTCTTTCAATTGTTCCATACAAAGTCAGAGACAGACTGATATGGAGTAGTAGGAGCAGACAGAGAGACAGGTAGGTGGTACCTCTCCAACCATGCCGTTCCAGACGTTGTTGATCTTCTTGCCGTGTTTTCCATTAGTCACCAGGTAGAGGTGGTAAGTAAACTTGACGTTCCTCGTGATCTTCTTCAGAATGTCAATGCAGAAACCCTTGCAGCACTGCTTAATGTAGGAACCTCCTGATGTGCTATTACTGCAACACACACACATATGCACAAACACAATTAGGTCATTTTCTTATAACAGAGGACATTTCAGTGTTATACAAGGAAATGTGTGGGGTGAGACTGTAACTGTACTCTTGCTGCCTGCTCACTTCACATCTGATGGTTCATCCGTGTAAAACTAAATTATAACAGTGTAGAGTAACCATAAATACTGCTGAAGGGCAGCAAAAAGAGCTTGTATAGTGTGTGAGAGTGTGTGTGTGTGTTTCCCTTAGTGCCAGCTAACCAAACCAGATGAAAACACAGGGGTACTGAGCAGATGCTGCCGGGCTTTAAATAGAGCTGGGCTCTGCAGAACAACCAACCCACATGATTAAAATATCAGCTGTCCTTCCCCTCATCTCTCTCCTCATTCCTCTACTCTGTCCTTTTCTCCCTTCCTCCTCTCCTCTATGTTTCTCTCCTCCGATGTCCGTAAGGAGGTACAGTACTCCAAAACTCAGAGTGTACCTACACACACCACAGCCACAAAGACAAAGGATGCACACAATGGAAACGGATGTTTAAGTAAACTTTTCTGACAGCCATCCCTGAGGACCCCAGAGCAGTGAACTAAACTGAATTGTTGAATCAAATGATTCTCATAATCTATTAAACCCCACTAGCATTTTCAAAAGCATTTCCATGAAAACTTAATTCCGTTCCCATGTCAGCCATCTTTTGATGTAGCATATATGAATCGGAACAGTTACTCTGTGACCTTTTCATTTGCCATTTCAGCTGACTCCAATTCAAGAGAAAGTTCATAAAGAACGGGAGGATTCACACACAGAGAACACAGAGAACGACTGTCAAAGAGCCGAAACATCAAAGGATTGAAAGATCTTTTAACAGCAGTCAAATATTATCTCTGTGTGCTGCATAATGTGTGTGTGTGTGTGAGAAAAAGAACGCGAGCATAGTATAGGCTACATACGTGTGTGTGTGTGTGTGTGTGTGTGTGTGTGTGCGTGTGTGAGTCAAATATATAGTATATGCCTCAGGTGTTCTAATGCACACATACTGTATACATAAGCTCTACCCAGCTGAGCCCTCTCTGTGTCCTTATGCCACTGTGTAAACACACACACTTACATTTACACATAAGCAAACACATACACGCACATGCATAATGACAATGATGGACTCCCTGGGGTATGCATCCAGTACATCTGTTTGATTCACATCATACTTTTATATCAACAAACATACACAAATAAAGTGGAAGTAGTGACTGAGTAAATGTAGCACTTATGGATGGCTGGGCGTACTGTATATGCCCATGTATGGACGCACGAATAGCTGGACGCACCGACAGCAAATGTAATGTAAGAGAAGGGCCTAGAAGAGACTAGTCATCTCGCCTCTGCGACCACGCAGACAGCTACAGCGATCGCTTCGGAGAAAGGTTGAGAAATCTCGGGTCAGGTCACAAGTTAAACTTTGAATGCGCGGTGATTCAGTCGTCTAATTGTCCGTGCCTACAGTGTTCGTTGTCATGACTACATGGATCAGAATCTCGACGGTTGTTGTGCTGCATCTCCTTCTCTGTGAGTCCCTCTGACAGGAGAGCTTTTAATATGGTGGGTTCTGTTTATTTTAAAAAAGTATATAAATCTTCAAAGAGACCAGGGAGAATAAAGAGGGAGAAATCCTAATGATTATCTGGAACAATTTAAACTATTTTCTATTATCTTGTTGAAATGTTGACATTCATTGAATTTACGACAATAATACTGTCACTTGTGAATAGAAGACTTTAGAGAAGATGGATTCTAGTTGTGCATTTGGACAGAGTAGTGGCTAGTGATCAACCAGAAGCACAATACTGACACAGTACTGAGCCAGTGACAAATAAACAGATGAGCTAAGATGTGAACTAAATTGTAGAAATTAGCAGAGAGAGAGAAAAAAATCAGCCTTGTCCAGTCACGCATAAGCTCTTATTGAAGTGTCCATTATATAGAAAGTAATTGGAGAAAAGGTGTAAAAAAAATCTGAGGGAAGATTCTTTCACTGAGTATTTGAGAAATATTTCTACATTGTTTACACACCTGAGAAGGCTGCAACATATTTCAGCCAGTAGAATAATGTCTTTTAAAAAATTTTTTTTCCAAACAGAAAAGCCCATTGTATTGTTTGATGTGTTGCTGATGAAAGACGGTGCTTAAGCTTTGAGCTGATATGAAATCTTAACAATATACACCGATCAGCCACAACATTAAAATCACTGACAGGTGAAGTGAATAACATTAATTATCTCTTTACAATGCAATGTTCTGCTGGGAAACCTTGGGGCCTGACATTCATCTGGATGTGACTTTGACACATGCCACCCAATTTAACATTGTTGTAGACCAAGCTCGCTCACCCCCCCCATGGCAAATGCACTCCCCGACAGCAGGGACCTCTCCCTGCAGGATAATGCTCCCACCACACCACAGAAACTGCTCAGAGATGGCTCAAGGAACACAATAAAGAGCCCAAGGTGTTGACCTGGCCTCCAAATCCCCCAGATGCAAATCTGATTGGACATCTGTGAAATGCACCACATCAAGCCAGATGTTGGAGGCCCCACCTTGCAACCCACAGGACCAAAAGGATCCACTGCCAATATCTCAGTGTTCGACACCAGAGGCCCTGCTTCCATGCCCTGACGGGTCAGAGCTGTTTTAGCGACACAAGGGGGACGTACGCAATATTATGCAACTGATCAGTGTATAATCACAATCAGAAACTGAGTTAATCTACAGAAATGCTTAATTTGCGGTAAAATAAATCAATTCCACATATGATATTTAGTTTCAGTCTGATATGAATTTAAATTAGTTCAGTTAGAACCATTGTCATTTGTAACAAAGGATGATTTAGGGCACTCAGCCCACTGCTATTGTTGCAGTGGAAAAAGTGATACATAGAAAATGAGGTGGTGAGTGGTGAGGTGAAAAAAAACTGTATATATATATATATATATATTTTAAAAAGTCACATTTGATGAAGTAGCACAACAAAGTCAATATGAATTTGTGAAACATTAAAATTCCATTAGCTGATACTTTTATCGAGAGCGACTGTGCATGGATAAGAGATAACGAAATATAGCTGGGATCACATCAGATAAAGACATGCTAAAAATAAGAGGGGAAAAATCTAGGTAAACAGGTACGAGAGATGTTTTTTAAATAGCAGGTGCAGGATGTGGGAAATGGGGATATTCAGGGGAAAGAGGTTTTTCTTTTTACAACAGAATAGATATGAGGTAATCCTGCTGTCCCGCCTGGAGTGGGAAGGACATTTCACTATAGAGGAGCACTGGAAAGAAGAGTCAAGGCCAGGTGAAATGATGACGTAGCTGCCGCAGGGAGTGGAGAGCTAAGTGGCCGGTTGTAGCAGAGCACAGGCTGGAGAATACGGATAGACCATAGCCTGCAGATATGGGCGTGCGACTCCCTGAGGAGCCTTGAATGCCAGGACCAGAATTTAGAATTTGATGTGAAAGCCGCCGGCAGCCAGTCGGGAGGAAGGTGGGGAGCGTGGGGAATGTGGGGAGGCGACAAAGGAGAACTTGGGGAGGGGAGGTTGAAGACAGGGCAGGCTGCAGTGTTCTGCTGGATGGTTTGTAGCTGCTGAACAGAATACTTTACGAGCCTGAGTGGGCGAGAGTTGCAGTAGTCCAGATGGGAGATGACAAAAGGTGGGGCAGCGTCCTACATTAAACAGCCTTTTATTTTCTGTCACCAGGTACAGCTCAGACTGGAGCTTATTTATTTCTTTACAGTTTAAAAAAAAACAACATATATACTGCACATTTGAAGACATAACTGTATGGAAGACAAAAATGTCAAAAAAAATTGAATCTTAATGTGAAATTTAATCACAACTAAATACTTAAATTAATTATTTAATTCTAAGCTTCACATATTCAGATAGAAAATTAAAGTGTCCAAAATAACTATATTTTAGTTGCTTAGATAACTGTGATTTTGTGGATCGAAAAATTCAAGTCTAGCTCATCCACACACCAAATGAAAATGAAAATCCATTTATTTAGACTATGTCTTATGTCTGCCAGTCACATGATCCAAGAAAGAGAAGTTCAGATGACAGCATAAACCGTGATCATAAATGGATTTGAAAAAACAAAACAAAATAAATCCAAATTTTGGAAATTGCATAACTTGAAACACACAAAAAAAGATAAATGTTTTTCAGTGTAAATTATTTCAAATCTACAAGTTCAGAGATAATTAAATTTCATACAGGTGTTAAGTTGCTTTTTTTTTTGCTTCTATACAAAGCCACATTTTAAATAATGTAGGCACTCTACATACTGCATACAAATAATAAAAACATAAACAATATTGAAATATGGTAATGAATAATACATGCATAAGATGAATGTTACTGTTTATAGACAGCATGTACCACAGGGGACAACAATAAGCAGCATTATTAATTAGTAATTGCAGTATTTGAAACAAGTAACACGTTTGGAACATCTACAAACAACACATAATTCACACTGACTTAATAACACAATGAAACAAAGAACACAACAGGCGATGCATGCAATTACAGTGGCAGCAGACACAAAAATCAAGCGCACTGACAGATTGGCATTAGCACCCTGACAGCAACACAGAGCAATTAATTATTAATGCTGACAGAACTGATTATCCATGAACCAGATGAGAACTACTTTGCCAGTATGAGTTAAACTCTCTGACGGAGTTTTACTGTTGTGACCAAGAACGCAAAACAGTAAGTAATGTGTAAGAAAATCACTGATTTACATCTTGATTACTGTTTGACTCCATTACTGTAACTTTTCTTACGATACAAACAAATAACACTAAACAGGAGTTATAAGTCTGGGTAAAGAACATGCACACGAGTTGTAACATGGAGTTTGAGAATTCAGTACTGGTGTTTCAGTGCCACTGTGTGCATATATTACAGCCACATACATTTGGATCTCAGTCTGGAGGACAAACAGATGGTGAGTCATTATTATATAAAGTGAAAATGAGTGGGCCCAGTATAGATCCTTGTAGAACAAAAGTGGACAAGCAAAGGGCAGCTGATTGACGATTATGTTCTCAGACAGATTGAGACCAGCTTGAGGGGTGTGATTCCAGTCATTTAAGACAGACTGAAAAAGAACAGTAGAAGTTGATGGATTACAGGGGAAGTAAATCAGAGCGCCAAAAATGCCTTCCTGATATCAAAAAACAACACAGCCTTTCTCCAACTTTGATTTTATTTGTTCTAAAAACAAGTAAGTACCTGTCTCACCTCCTGTAACACCTCCAGTTCAGGGAGTGTAGGCCTTTTCATGTTCTGGATGGAACAAGTGTGGCTTTCAAATGGCTCTTGATTTCATGTGAGTAGTGGGTAGGTAGATAAATGTGGGTGTATTTGTTCACCAACACATCGAGCGTGTGGGTACTTACTCTTTGACATGTTTGCGGCAGGGCACAGAGTTTCTCATGCAGGTGCCGGTGAGGATGTCCACGTTGTCGACAATGACGAAAGGTTTCTCCTCCAGGGTGACGATAGAGAGATGGTTCTCATCTGCATCCTCATCCCCGTAGGAGTTGTACCTCGGCCACACGGGAAACATCAACGACAGAGTCCCATTTTCCCAGCGGCCCATCTGTGTGTGCGTGCAAATACACACAAACACACACAAAATCAGAGGCAGCCATCTTAATAAAGTGTTTTGACTGTTTAATTTCCTTGCTTCTTTGTAAATAGACTGTATCCAGTTGTTACCTTCTCCCACTTCCTCTCACTATTCAGGACGATGACAACCAATTTGGGGTTAGCCTGGTAACCATCTGGAGTAAAGGATAAGTCTCGCCCTTCATTCCACACATGCATCATGTGTCTGAAACACATGGGGGAAAAAAGGAGAGTAGGAAGCTGTTATTTGCTTTTGTTTTGCATCTGTTGTGAGTGTAGCGAGTATGTGTGCACAAGAGTAGATACATTTGAAATAACAAGTTAAACACTCTGTAATCACTGCAAGAGTATCCTCTTCAAATCAATGCTGTCTTCACCCACTGTGTATGCATGCATGCCCGAGTGTGTATGTGTGTGCGCGCACATCTATTTGTGTGTAGGAGGGGGAAGAGTCAGAGGCCACATATCTCTCCCATCAACATTCTGCATTGATTTCTCCACAGATATACGCCTGAAAGACAAGTCACTGGTGCAACAAGGCTGCCCTCACTCTCTTACTCACTACAGTTATCCTGCATACACAAACAGATCCTTTGCTGAAACATTTACACACTCGCTAAAGTTAAGCAGTAGAGAGGAGTAAATGAATCAGTATCACACACAGTGATATGGGATTAAGAATACACTCGCTCCAGTAAAACAATTTTCAGAGGGAGAGGATGTTCTGAGTGTCAAGACTGGGATAATAGCATGAATTCCCACTGGGGGGGAGAGCAGGGCTGTCTAAGGAAGTTTACTAAAAAGACCAAAATCACAAGAGGGACAGCAGTGCAACACTTTTTCTTCGACGCCTTGTGTTCTGTTTTATTAGAAATGGTTTGATTTGTTTTGACACTGTGTCAAACACGATTGGATGGGTGATGCTATATGACTGAAATATCATCTGACTTAATCTGAATATTTCAAAAGCCAAAAAATTTCAGCTTTACATCTGCTTTACAGACATTTATGAATTTGGCACATGATTCCAGTTTCACACATACAGAGAATTATTTACTTTACTCTTGAGTCTTGCTATCATTTATCTAAACATGCATTAAATGGATTTCTTTATCTGATGCTTTGGTAACTCCAAAACAAAGAGTTAAAAAAAGGAAATTAAAACAACACTTTTGTTTTGTAGGTCAGACAGGGCACAGGGCCACAAAGGATTCATGCATAAACTCAAATATTGCGACAGGAAGTCAAGATGCATAAAAGAGAATCGTCTGAGCGCTGTTTAGCATGCGCCCTGCAGGTGAAAACTATGATAATTACACTCCAGTTCAAACAGGTGGGATTTTATGTTGTCTCATCTGCAAGAGAGGCATTAGAGTCGACACACATAAATATTGTTGTCGGACAGTGGATTAGAGAGTGGTACATTAATCATCTGTTTTTACAAAGACTTGGAAACAGGCCTGTGCTCTTTCAAAGCCGGCTGCACTCACACTGAGTAAAGAGTAAATAAAAGGTCCCTGTCTCCCTTGCATGCAGGCACTGCAAAAATACCAAACAGCTCTGCCGTGGGTTTACCCTCCCTCCCTCAGCAAACACAAATAATTTAATATAAACCTACACAGTTAAACATAAGAGGCACCTCTGTGCTGTATAATTGAACCATCCACTGTCATCATAGATTACAATGCTTTTGACTATTAGTGACATGTCAAGACAAATATATATTTTTGTGTTTGAAAATCTTCACGGTGCAGCAGGTGATGCCCTTGTCACAGAGCATTGCCACGGCTGAATACGTATAGCAGAAACACTGTTGCAGTCTATTCTGGGAAACCGCTGTCTCCTCCTATTTCAGGTTTGTTACCATTTCTGGAGAAAGATTTTGATATAAACGGATGAGGCTGGTGTATTTTTGAGGCATGTAAAATAGGCAGATTCCATTTTATATATTCATATTTATATGAATATGTATATTCATGTCATCCCATGTGATGCCTTTAAAACAAAATGTACAGCTACATTAAAAAGGGGCTCAATGATTTTTAAATTTCTGTTGCCAAAGTATTTGCATTAACTAGAAATTCAATGAGGATTTAAGTAGCAGCATCAGCTGCATCAGAGAATTATATAAAATCCCTGCTATTGTAAATGCCATTTTAAAAATGTGGGTCCTGCTGCAACTACTTTATATGGAACATTTTTCTGTTACTGAAGTACTTGGGCAGCCATTGTGTGAGGACCTTTTCTAAAAGTATGAATAAAGAAAGAAGTGAATCTCTTACCAAATTCTGTATTGTGGCAGGGTGCATCTTTTCAGAAAAGAGTGACAGTTTAGGGGGTTTGCATGGTACAGTGGTTCCATCAAATAAAATAACCTTTTGAAATTTACTACAAGGACAAAACTCAATACAAACCTGTACCATTGTGGAGTCCAAATATGCTGAACAACAGTCGGGGATATAAATTCTTGTCAGGAAAGAATGACGGGGTTGATAGTGTCTTTTAAGTGCCAGATTATGTTGTCCTATTCCTCTCCACCTCACGTTGTTTATATGCACACTGCGGCAAGATTGTATCTAGACTAATGTATGCAGAATTCTGATCACAGCCTCACCACTTCCAAATCGGGGTAGGGAAATCCAACCTGTCAGTTTATTATCACCAAAATTGGCTGCAGTTGTTTTGACAAATATGCAAATGCGATCTAATAAGTTAGTGAGACAAATGAGGTACCTCTGACAGAAAGAAAAAAGATTGTTCCGAAAAAAGGTTTGAGTTGCTATTGAGGTCTGAGTTATATTGGATCAACCTGTCAACAACAGCAGGATTGTATATGCTCTGATATATAATCTAATGGGCTAATAAGAGAGAAAAATGGGATAATAAAGCCATAATAGTGAAAATCACACTGTAGCTCTCATTCTAATGAGGTAACTCATAAGTCATCATAGATGTGCAGAGCCTAGCAACCTGACCTTCATGTTTTTAGTCAGCTGTATCTACACATTTCTGAATGAATAATCAAAATATAGTCGCACTGTAGTCACAATATCACACCGAAAAGCCTGACAGGGGGCAGTACCACTAACAGATTCTGTATCTTAATCATTTCATTTGTGGTCTCCAGTATGAATGTGCTTGCATGTGTGTCAGTGTGTGTATTTATTATCCACTCTCGTTTAAAGGATTTGGCAGTTTCCTCATCATAGGGACCTCAGAGGAGAGAACACACACATGCATCGTGGGATCATGAGTGCACGCACGTGCACACACACACACACACACACACACACACACACACACACAGACACACACACAGACACACAGACCAACATATATGTGCCACCCACTGAGCCATGCAACTAGAAAAAAAGAAAGATAGAACAAAGCTAGTAAAAGCTGCTTTAATCCTAACTTAATGACAGTGAGTCAAGTCGTGTGAAGCAAGGTGCACACACAGAGAAATACATGTGAATGCACACACACTAGGATCTAGTTAACACAGGGAGGCAACAACATGAAGGTCTGCCTGAAGTTCAATTCTTTGTCTCTCGACTAAGTAAGAAGCAGGAGTTCATTCACCATGCAGCCATGTACACAACAGCGAATGGTGTTAAATGTCATTAGACATCACAGTGTTTAACACCGCTGTCATCTCTGCTTCCTTTCTCCCTTCTGCCCCTCTCATTAGTACATTAAAAAGAGTTATGTAAGACCGCTCAACACTCAGCTACAAAGACAAACAGAGTTATGCAAGTCCCTAGACCTTGATCTCCTCACACTCTCACACATACACGCACATACACACCTGCGCAGGGCACTAGGTGGGAGCTTCCCTGGGCTCCTGTCTGATGCTGTGCTGTAGCAGCTGCTCTGGGCCTCTGGCAGCTCCCCCTTCTCTCGCAGCATGGAGGTGGCTGCAGAGGAAATGATGCCCACTCCATCCCGCACCCGCGTCTCCAGTGGGTACTCCCAGTCGTCATAGGACACGGAGATCATACCCAGGGGAAACATCTGAGAGGAGCAGAGAGGAGATCTGAGAAGTGGTACATATGGCGTGTAAAACTCAATTTAATTTCAATTTTACATTTTCTACCCCAATTTTAAACATCCATACGCATCTCTCAGAGGTGTCAAACAGATGATTTATTGGTTCCGTGGGCCTTCCTGAGATAATTCATAGTTGGTTATTAAATAAGCCTGAGCAGACTGTATGTCCAGAAAGTAAATTGCTCATTCAGGTATTGCCTACACCTTGCAACTGTCAAGATAAAATAATTTTGACAAACTAAATAGCTTGCTAAGTTTATCTCTCTAAACCAGCCTGAGCAAACATCAAAAATTGCAGGCACAGTAATCTGTCAGTCTACCCCACAGTGTTTTGTTTTTATATTTTAATTCCACGCTAACTGTAGAATCAGATCCTTGTCTACGAACAGAAACTGAGGCATAAAAACCCAACATAAACAGGAACGTTGAGTCGATGTGAATGACGGACAAGAGAAGGAGGAGAACAAACATTTGAGAGGCTTTTCAGAAAGGTAAGCAAACATTGGATATGTTTCCATTTTTAATGTGAGGGGAACATTTGAGCTGATTATACTTTGAATTATTTATACATATATTTATAAGCTATTTGGATAATAGCTACCTTGCTGTCCTACATTTTGAGAGTGAAAGTGTGTGAAATACTGTCAAACATCCTATTTAAGGGCAGAGCAAGTGTTGCTAGGTACACAGAGAATGTAAACACAGCAGTGTGAGCAGTGATTGTTGCTGGAATCACCAAACTAAAAAGATAATATGATATGAATTATAGTTTACCAGTCACTGTGTTTTATCTCTATATGGTCTTGGGCTTATACTTAAACTGGCTTAAAGGAACAAGCTGTCGTTTTGGGAAATATGCTTATTTGTTTCTATTACAGGTTTTATTATTTGTTTCAATACAACTTTTATATTTACTGATTAAATATGAAGCTACAGCCAGCAGCTGGTTAGCTTAGCTTAGCACAAAGAATGGCTACGGTAACTCAGACAACCGCTCTTGACAACTGTGATGAGCAGAGAAGCTTCTCAGGATGCACAACATGAACCTTGAGGTGGATGAGCTACAACAGCAGAAGACCACTTTGGAAAAGAAGAACATAAATCTGAGGATGCGGAGGACACAGGCTCACCAGTTGAAGACTAGAAAACATTGCCTGGTCTGATGGATTTGATCCTCTAATGGCTACTTCCTGTGTGATAACGCATCCTGTCACAAAGCAAAAGCCATCTAAAACTGGTCTTGTGAACATGAGTCATGAGATCTGAATCCAATAAATCACCTTTGGGATGTGGTAGAGAGATTAACAACATGAATGTGCATCTGACAAATCTGCAGAAATTATGTGATGCACTCATGTCAACATGGAGCAGAATCTCGAAGGAATGTTTTCAACATCTGTTGAATCCATGCCACGAAGAACTGAGGCTGTTTTGAGAGCAAAAGGAGGGACTACCCAGCATTAGTATGCTGCTCCTAATAAAGTGCTCAGAGAGGATATTTCCCAAAATGTTGAATTATTGCTTTAATATTGTGTTTTTTATTAGCTGCAGAGAATAAAGAAGAGGAGAAGTACAGGAGAAGTAGCAGATGACCAGCAACAGCCTGGAATCAGAAACACTGCTTGTCTTGTCAAACCACTCAAAAGTGGCCACCTGTTACTACATATGGGACCTCACTACCTCGGGGGTAAAGTCTGGGTTGCCAGTGGTGAGACTGGACACGATCCAGATGTAACCAGCTCCTATCAGGCCCAAGGACCGAGCTTCCTCGAGTATATACCTGTCAAGGAACAGAGTCAGAGTGTTAATAAAGATCCACTGTTGAAATTTGGCAGTGTCTGACAGAGAGACAGGAAGAGCAAACGAAAAATGAGGTACACAAACACTCACACAGCCTCATCCTTGGAGCAGTACAGCAGTATAACAGGACTCTGAATCCTCTTGAGGGCAATGTGTGATTTAGAGTTTGGGTCGCCATCTACAGCATCTAGAGTCACCACACTCTGCAGGTCCCAGCGCACAAAGCTGTAACAATACACCATTAAATAATCCAAGGTACTTAATCTTGTCAGCTGCCGTAAATAAAGGTTAAGGATGAAAACAGAGTGTGTGTGTACACAGGGGTGTGTGTATTCATTACCTGTGATCCACAGTTACCCTCAGTGTGCTGATGAATTCCTGGTATCCAGGGAACTTTGAGGTGACGATAGAAAAAACATGCCAGTCGTACTCCTCCATGATGGCGAGCATGAGCAGGGCCTCCTGCTGCAGAGCTGCGCCGAACTGGAAGAACGTGGACTTCTCATCCTGCAAAGGAAAAAACACAGAGACAGTCAGCAGATTTG
>BRZM01002135.1:0-17672 GCA_033238685.1 Lates japonicus
CCTTCCTGATGTAGCTCTTACTGGTTTTAATACTCTGCTTTTCATTACTTTTATAGTCCTCAAAGGCCCAATTCATGTCAGGTTTATTAGAAACAAACTTAAAGCAACAAGCTGACAAACAACATCGCAGTAAAAATCATTTTGAAAAAGTAAAGTGTGTTCTTGAATTGACAGTTTCACACTGATAAAAAAAAGGAAAAAAATTGTATACATAAGCTGTATAAGCTACACAGCTGAGAGTCCATTTTTCGTGTCTTGTGGCTGCTGTGTGATCTGTTCCTGTTTTTGCTGTTGCTACCTGGCTGTAATTCACTTCTCCCGTTCTCTGCCGTCCTCCTCCCACAGCCTCACTTCCCGTCTGCTCTCTGTGGTAAATGTAATGGGGCTGGCCATGCCAGACTGGAAACTGCAGGGCATTACCTATGGTTCACCTAGGTTAACATCTGAGTATGTTCTGTCTCTTGTAAAACAAACAAAAAAACAATACCACAGCCCCCCCCACCCCAATACCATAGGTTTACACCAAAATACATATAGAGACTAATAGGTATGCAACAGAGATGTACAGTAATAGTTTTTGTCCTGGACATGTATTCTTACTAAGTGTGTGAAATTATTATACCATCTTGCAAAACTATCTCAATGTCACTATTGAACAGACCAATAAAAACATTTTTTTTTTTAAAAAGCACCTGAAAATGTCCAAAACAAGACAAAATAAAACAATCATAGGTGAATATTTACCATGTAGGAGGCCTAAAACTGCTAAAAAAAAAATCGAAAATGTTCAGTATTTGCAATTAATACAGTACAAGAGCAAACCATTTACAATTCAAAAGCCCAGCTAGTCATTACCGCAGGAAATGTTAACAGGAACACCTCTGTACAATCTGTTCCCAGACTGATGCCTTTCAGCATATGTCTTAAGGGCTGTACAGTATATTTTCCAGTAACAACCTCCATCTTTGACAATGACATTGCTTGACCTTAGGTTCCAGAAAACCCAAGACTCTGAAAATGCAAACAACAGGCGACTAAACTGAAAGCAGAATTTCCTCTAACCTCAGTTTTGTCCTGTCTAAATTAACGTTTTCAGTCACAGACTCTTATTTAAAATGCTATCAAGGTTTAAACGTTTGTGAACATCAGTTATGTTTGCTTGCCAACAAAAATCAATTATTGGCTTCTAGTTTTTTTTTTAAATGTTGTATCAAGTCTAGTCATTTTACACAGTATTTAAGAAGTTCTTGCAAGAGACCACTGTATCACTATGCATTAAATATGTGTAATACACTTGTGAGTACTTAACATGCATGTCATTATGTGAAACTACTTCCCATTCAGAAGACTTTTGCTCCTTAATTATTTTTAAGCTCTTCTGGAGGAGCTGACACATGGTCCAGAGGTCAAACTGTGAGGCCAGGTGAAACTAAACTCACCATATTGCAGTCTCTCCTGCCTCCTCCTTCCACTACCTCTCCCCTCGGGCTGATAATAGAGATTTGGGGCTCCCCTGCTGCTTGAGCCACCTGTGATATTATCTCTGAGCTCTACCAGGCAAGGTGGGACTTTTAGCCCTCTCTATGGGACAGAGGAATTAGAATTAACTTTACGGCTAAGTGGATCGGATGTCTGCATCTGAAGGATGAGCAGAAGGCATTAAATTGAAATTGTTTCCTTTTTTGTGGGATAGAAGGAACATATGTGCATGCAGAAGCTCTTTGGTAAGGGGAGTGGCTCTTTATAAAACACAAATAATTTTAAAGAAACCCTCTGGCGTAGATTTATAAACAACACACTTTTACATACTAAACTATGGCTTTTCGGGAATTTTTATGGGGTTAGTAAATAATAGGAACATACATGGACAGTATAGGTTTATTTGAACAAAACGCCAAATCAAAAAGGGTTCCAATTAGCAGAGAATCACAAAAGAAAAGCATATATAGCTTATAGCACCATAAAGGTCCTGAAGTAGAGGCATCATAATACACAACATTTGTAAAATGTATTTTAGTGGCCATAAGAGCCTCATGTGAAACTGCAAATATCTTGTTATTTCTTTTGCCTATAAGACTTAATATTCCCAGTATTTTGTTCCCATTATTTGAAAAAGAAGTATTTTGTGTTTTGAGTTGAGCTTGAGGTAGGTATCATAATGTTTTTATTCATTCTCAAGGCCAGATCACTGTTGTTAAAGAAAAGGAGACCGTTTCCTGTCCCTGTCATTCACCGTTATCTGAGAGCATTTATTGTTTAGTGATCTCAGCCTGTGGTGATGACTCAGATAATTCATCAAATAAGATGTGGACCAGACTGTGGGTTGATAAATGATCACTTGCCTCGCCCTTGCGCTCACAATATCATTTAAGAGACAGATTTCATTGGTCACACTTTCCTTTCAGATGAAACAATACAACTCCACCACACAGAATTACATCTTTTGTTTTGGGAGGAATTCAAATATTGAATTACTTGCTTTGTTTAATGCAAATATGTTGCATGTATGAGCATTTTTACCAAACTAATGAGCCTAATGTCTGCATCAAGTTATGGCTGGTGCCTGTATTTTATGGCTATAAAGTCAGAATTGCTGGGTTTGCCTGTACTTACTTTAGGAAAAAGAAAAAGACTAAAATTAGGCACAATGTCCCATATTCATCAAATACATCATAGAGAAGCAGAAATTTGAAATTCAAATGGAAATAGTTTAGAGTGTAATTTGTAGGTGTATTTCGGAGATTTTTTTTTTTTAGCTCAAAGGACCATGTTTCTTTTCCTCCTTATCAACAGAGCTTTGTGGAATTGCAATGGATTTTAAAAACAGCAGAAGCTTCTATTTATGTAAGTGAATAAAAAAAAAAAAATCAAGCAGCCTCGTAAATTACTAGCTACTATTCCACAATTAGCATCACTTTCAGCAGCCAGTAGGACGCAACATATAGGCTAATTACATAAGCATTATGGGTAATTTTATGGAAACCTCCCTGGGTGCACCTGTTAAATGGGCCTTATCATTAAGTATGTATGTAAAATCTCCAGGGGGAAGATTAAACATTGTGTGTGTTATTTTGTTCAGATACCTCCTGTTCCAAAAGCTCTATAATGATCCAGTTTATGTAAATAAGGTCATTATTTGGGAATAATCAGAATGGCTAGCTTTAAATTTGGGATTTGTGATGGTTGTGAGGACTATTTTGATAAAAATGGAGGATTTCTGATGTTTTCATTCCTGCTGTAATGACAAGTACACGGCCTTCAGTGTTAACGGTCTGATTTAATTACACATGGCCAGGGCGAAACTTTTTTGCTCAAATGACACAGCAGCCAAAAAAACACATGAGAAGCCAGGGACTATTTAACTAATGAGGTGAATTCACAATTGCATCATCCATCACTTCACGCTCAACCACATCCCCTCAAACCCTTCACCCCCACACCCGCCATCGTCACGCTCATTCCACAAGTGCAGATTTTCTCTTTGCTTTGAAGACATCCAGCTTAAAGTTGATGTACAGACAACCCACTTGATAAAGCACTGCTTCTTATAGTTCAGTCTTTCTCCTTTTCATGATTAAGTGCCATGCTGCACTTCAAATATGTACCTAATATTTAGCCACTAGAGGGATGAGGAACATGGTGTACTTTCTCAGTTTATGTTTTTTTTATATATTGCTGTTTGTTTTCAGTTTCATAGAGGAGGTAATTTAACGTTATGATCATTTTGGAGGACCTAGTTTGTAGTGCAATTGAACTGTATGTAATTTTGCAGCGAGGTGTTTCCGTAATGTAGCCATCTGAGTTGGCTACATCAAGTGGGTATCCTCCAATGGTAGACTTTTTTGCATGAAGCTCCATCTTTGTGTTGCTAACCTTCAACTGCAGCTCAGCAAAGGAACATTATCTGGGGAAAAAGTAGGAGAAACAAAAGGAAATTTCATGCTAAAAAGACCATAACATCAGGAGATGTAATCAGGAAGGATGACCAGAACTACCTGATAATTTCAGCAGTGTATTGGCTCACCCAAGGAGTTTATACGTGTCTGTAGAAGTTCACAGAAACTTCTAAAAAATATTGCTTTTGTTGGTTTGTGAAAGTTGGCTAACTTACCATGTCTTAGCTTGATTTTTTTGATCAACACAATGCTGAGTTTGTTTAAAAAAGATTCTCCAAGCACTTATTTTGCACAGATTACTACTCTCAACATTACACTATGTTCCTGGCGGGGTACAGCAAGTCTGGTGATAGAATCTCTTTGATCAGACTTCTTTTACTTTGTGTTTTCCATTGTCACCTCTTCAAATGCTGTGTAGTAAGTTGCTGCCTCTAAGCATTTGGCTATCACTGTGGAACAACATGCTGAAGAGTCTGTGTGGCATCAATCAGACCCACATTTTCTTCCTTTTTAAAAAAAAATCATAATCACACATCATTTGCCAAGCTTAAAGCACCTTGTTTATGCCATTCATCTTGGCCTTTAATCCTGGCTTTTTGAAAAGATGAAGGTGCCATTCAACTCTTTGCAAGTATGCTTACATTTTTGTTATTATTTTTTTGGTCATTTACAAGCTTGTCCTTGGCAATTGTTTTCCTCTTGTCAATTGATTATTAAGTATTTTGCAACTATTCAAAGCTAGATTTCTAAAATCAACTACATTTGTGTCAGTTTTAAAAAGAGGCTGCAAGACAGTCTCATCCCCAGTAACAGTTTACAGTCACCATTTTTGCTCAAACTAAATCCTGGTACTGGGTTATGACACTAATTTGGCCACTAGCATTGACACACTGAAAGAAAATGAGAGTACTTCTTCAGAGGCTGCATGCAGGTGGAGTTTCCAGAGAAACCTTGACTTAAGGATAGTTAATAACTTGGCTCTATGCTATCACAGACTGGCTGAGATGGTTAAGTGGGCAGTTTACTTGTCTAGACTGCATAATTTCTGCTGATCTAAGTCCTCATATGGTCCATGTCTTCACATCAGGACCTAAGGTAAAGCACTGCCCCTGTATTCCGTGCCCATCTGACACTACAGATTTCTGACAGTACTTTTTCTGGGGTTCAATTTCCAAGTGCTCCAGTTTCTTCTAGAGGGTCCTCGCAAAGACTTTCTAGTTGATAAACATATAATTGCCACAGGATTTATGATGTTGCTGCTCTGACCCGATTTCTACCCTACAGATCATGTGGTTTATCAAAAGCCTGTTCAGAGTGCGATGTGGGAGTTTTCCTCCCACACTGAGACGTAGGCTGGGTATTTCACTGCTACCAAATTGGCTGTTTGTCTTGCTGTACTCTCATTTATAGCACACTGGTGGCAAATGTAGCAAACTGGACCACACATTATATACCCCCCTGGCAGCAGTATTGATACACACTGAAATGAGGGATCTGGGATAAACAAGAAAAGAGCTGAAACTGCCATAAGATCATGACTGACCTTGCACCAAGTCATTCTTACATCCTTTAACAACCGGTCTGGGATCCTAAGTGGCTACTGCACCGCAAAGTGCCACCAAGGCATTGATGTTATTCCCTGTCAAAGATCCTTTTTCACAAGCTGTGATGATGTTCACTGGTTTTAATCTTTATGATTGCACTTATCGCTCTAGATTAAACACTTCGCAGTCTGTATTGACACAAGAGTCCTTTGAGGGAGGATAGATACCTGGGGAGGCAAGAAGTCCATGGTTATTAAATATCATTTCATCCTGCCTCCTGGTTGTTTATCTTTCATTATGCTGGTTTTTATTAAAAATGCTTATGGAAATCTCTGCGAGGTCTGGCCTCTCTCTGGCCTCTCCTGTGGGACTTTAGATGAGGAGGAGCATTTCATTTGCCGTGTTCTCACAAGCAAGGCTCATGGCATTGGCCAGTGCTTGTTATTAGCAATCATAATGACTTCTAAATTTGATATAAGACCTTTTGCCAAAGCTTCCTGTTTGGTGGCTCTATGCCTCTCTCCTGAGAGACTAACTACTGCCTCCTGCTCCTTTGATTAAACTTTCATATGGCAGTGAACTGCACCATCCACCAGGGACTGAGTCACCGGCTCCATCTCGCTGCCATTGTTTACCCAAGTGAAAGAGGAGAGGATATCTGATGTGCTCCAAATGAGACTGCTGAAGGAAAAAGCGGATTTCTTAGTGGAGTCTCTGCAACAAATACAACTACACAATGGTTTGTCTTGGGTAAGCAGCACAATGTTTGTTCAGTCTTTATAAAGTGGGTTTAGGTGAAGCTATAGCCGTTACATGGTGACAGGCTCCTCTGCTCTGTAATTCCTGTTGGCTTTGGTATTTGACTTTTTCATTGAAGTCTCTTGCTTTTACTGACACATCCGTCTATTAGTTTCACCCCCTAACTGCTTTTGCTGACATTGTTGATTACCATAGCATCTCCAGACTATTATCTGCATGCATACGTTCACATCCTGACTGAAGCATAACACAAAATGTCACTCGAGCCTAATTTAACTTTTGCTGCAGTAGTTTTAGGATACACAGTCTATCTATTGATTGTTCCAGACAAACATATGCAGTATTGCGTATTGTTTGTTGGGAACTCTATAGCCTTTCCCATTGTTTTTACCTTGTATCTGTTAATAATGACGGCCTGTCAAGCCACTAGCAATAGAGGCTGTATGCTAGGTGCTAAATGGCTGAGGTGAAGTCAGACTGTGATGGTGACTAAGCTCCCACTTAAGGCCCTTTTCCCACTGCCTAATAGAGTGCTGCCAAAGTTGAGGGCTGTTACGGTGGAAGCTCATTTATCTGAACCTTAGGCTTCCAAACAGCCTTTGAACCAAACAGGTGGAAATGATTAGCAGCAAGTTTACCTCTGTGTTTAAGTTTACTTTTTTCTTTTTGACCTTATTTTACTTTTTTATGTGTGCTCTTCATTCTTTTACTAGTACACTGATGCAGTGGTAATGGCAGAGGTAACCTTGGGTCAGGTGAGGTAGTTACCACTGCTATTAAATGCTGCAGCTCTGCTGCTCTGCAGTTTTATTTGTGTAGGTTTCAAGATATCTGAGATTTCTGCCTCTACCCCAATACAATGGAAATGAATGAATTTCCTCATTTTCATAACAGTCCCTAAGAAAAGTATAGACTGACAGTATGTTCTGTGGATTATCAATTCAACCCTATTGTGCTGGCCACAATAGGTTTTCTGGAGAGGATGTTGCTCTTGAATTTTTGTTACTCTTGTGAGCAGCACACATTAAATTCCACACTCCTCCATTGTATAAGGGTGTGTTCCCAGAGACAGACATCTTCAAACCTCAACAAACAAAACTGAAACTATCTTCATAGAGATAAACCACTTAAAGGACTGAGGAAGTTATTCTTATTTGGATGGAGTGACCCTGCATATTGACTGGGAGGAGAGAGACAGTGGTGTGTTTGGGGGGAAAAAGCAGTTTATGTCCATGATGCGGGTTGTTCTAGAGAAACCCCAAAACACAATATCTTGTGTTTTTGAAGGACCTCCATTGTTGACTGGGATTCTCCTCGAATCAGACAATGCTAACATTCACCTTATCATCCTGGAGTTGGATATGAACTCCACTTAGATAACATCCACACCCAGAAATATAGTGGCTTCAGAAAGTATTCAGAGCCTTTTATTATTTTCACATTTTATTGTGTTGTAGTTTTCATTTTATATGTTAATACATTTTATAAAAAATATGTGCCCCTTTTGTCATTCTAGGTTATTGGGTGTAGGTGGATGGGCAAGAATGGCAAAATATCAATTTAAAATTAAATCTACAACACTATTAAGTATGGAGAAAGTGAAGGGACCAGAGTACGTTCTGAAGCTGTAAACTGTTAAAGCTGGTGCATTATTGCTGGTGCAACTCAACAAGCAAAATGTGCATCAGCTTTGTTGTTGCACAGATAACACCCATGACTCATTGTTTACCGTTTGACGAAACCATGCTGCATTTCACCATTCTTCTTCACACAAAGGCACACATGCACACCTTTCCAAGTTCATGTATCAGTCAGTCTATTAAGGCCTCTCAGAACTCCATAATGACTCATTGTTCAGGGATTGAGGGTCACTGATGGCCAGGGCTGATAGTGTCTGAACCTTGTCTCCTCGGGTGAACTGAAAGTCTTTTGATTTACATCAGGCTCATCCCTGCCGCCACCTACGTCTCGACACTGGTGACAAAAGAGCGATGCACATGCTGATTCTTCACCCAAAGACTGATTGATCTCATTCGACCCAGATACCAGCAGAAGAAAGACATTATTACCTTTTTTGGGAGCACAGTGGCACATTTCAAAGCGGCACTGTAGAGGGTGAACTAAGTCACAGGGAGTGTGTGTGTGCCTTTGACTAAGCCTTTTGATGACTGCTCCTTCACAGTGGCAGTTTAGAAAGAAAAGGTGATCCATGTAGACATAAAACCTGCACAAATCTGATTCAAATTTAAAGGGGGAATAAGTTGCAATGACACATAAATGTTAATCCTGGCAGATACACTTCTGTTCTCTTTTGATTTATGTTTCCTTATGATTTCCTTCTCCCATGCTGTTCCCTCTTTGTGGTTTTTGATTCACGCTATGAAGACACAGCCAAAATTCATTTTTGGTTAAAAGTTCTCATCAAAAGTATGCAGTCTCCATTCTAACCAAGCACTGCAGCAGCTGATTTCACTGATTAAAGCTTTCTCTGTGATTGAGAGTGTCTTAATCAATGAAGTCAGGTGCTATAATTTTTCACTGCAATGAAAACCTGCCAGCATCTCAGTCCTGATGAAGCATGGTTGTGGTTCCCTTCCAGAACAAAAGACTGAAGAGCTCCCATCTCTAAGAGGGAAAACCCTAAAACAGAAAACGGTCAGAGGTGAACCCTCAACATCGAAAAGCTCTCATCCAAAAGCAGAGTGAGTGGGATGTGTTCACTAAGATGTCAAGGCTGCTTCATTATTGATAGGATTATGGCTCAGTAAAAAGGTCTTAGGCCCATTTCCCCCTCACCGGCCTCAGGAGACAGCTCCCATTTTGGGGAAATGTGAAAATGTAGCTGAGACTGAGTGATGGACTTTAAAACACACTCACTGCACAGCAACAGCAGCTCACACCTCTCTTCTTTCGGTACAGGTAATTAATAACCAGCAAAATATTGCAGGTTGACTGGAGTCAGGTTGTAACTGTTATGTGTCACTAGACCAAGCTCTAAGAAAAATAACAAACAGAGAATCTCTGTATGATGTTAACCAGAATTTACTGAAACGCAATTTGGTTGCACATTCATTTTGTGTAGCGCAAAGAAAAATATTACATTTCTTTGGAGGTGAACTGTGTTATTTGCAAACAATTTGCCTGCAGTTCTCACTGATGAGATGAAGGAAATAAGAGGACAGGAAGCCACAGATAGCAAATCAGATACACCCCAAGGGAATTGGCGCTGGCCACACTTCGCAGCAGGGATCTGGAGAAGTCGAAGTAAGGATATTACTTTTTAATGTTCGCTGGTGTGACATTCAACTCCATTACTCAAAAACAACAGCTTCTGCAAATGTTTGAATTTGTATTTTTTTATTTGACAAAACTCTTCCTAATTATAAGTCCAAACAAAAAGGGAAAGGTTACTGTTCTGTTTTCAGGCACACCCAAAAAACAAATAGCTGGTCAGTGAAGGAAGCTGAGTAAAAGCCTCCAACAGTTGCTAGGAATATAATGAATGAGTGCACTGGCATAAATTTACGCTGACATTGCTTTGACTGAGGGATGATGTTGCAAATTGATGTGCTTTAAAGTTTAAAAATACCTGGAAAAAATACATGAAATATTTCCAGCATGAAACAGTTTTCTCCTGGACTTAATTATTGTAATGAACATGTTTGTTGCCTAGAAAAGAAAAGAACAGATGGCAGGGTGCCTCTTTTATTTGTGAGAAAGTCTTGGGAGGGTTGTGGGGGTGGGGGAGTTTGGCAGTTGTGTTGTATAGTGTCTAAGTGAAACCTACGCCTATGGTAATGTTAGGTTTTTTTTGGGGGGGGGGTTTCTAAGCGCTAAGCAGCTAAACATAGAGGTGCAGCAATCATATCTGCATTCACAAAATAGCTTGAAGTAAGGGAAGACATTGCAGTTTTATTAGTCCTCCTTTAGGCTCCAGTTGTTTTAAAAAACAGTTTGAGATTGCATTGATGTTGTCTAAGGCGTCACATCTCTTGGCTCCGAGGAGTATTTCAGAGTAATACCATCCACAATATATGCAAATACTTATGAATTAAATTTTTATTCTGTATTGTTCATTGTAAAGAAGACAACATTGTTAGGTGGATAAAAGTAGAAAGTCCAAAGTTTGAAAAATGGTAGTGGGGGGGTATGGTTTTAAGGCTAACATAATCACAGTGTGAGACCCCACAGCCTCACATCAAGGTTAGCGGGTTGTTTTTTTTCTTTTTGGCTTCACTTTAAAAGCCTTAGTACATGACTTTGAAATACATGCGGACAATGATTTGCATTGTGATAACTTGGAGTCAGAAGCTGTTTTATTTCTCTGCAGTTTTTCTTCTTCTTGTTGCAGAATCCCCCACCTACACAGCATGGTAAAGATCGACCTCACTATTGAAATTGAAGGAAGTTGTAAAATGGTGTAGCACTCATTTTCTGGCACATTCACATCATATTGGGATTTCATTCCTCACTGGAAAGCTGTGAATGCCCACAAAGGCAAGTCTTTATTTTTCTGATGCATCATGTGGTTTTCTCCCACAGTGGCTTCCTCTTGGTCCAAACCTGGCATGAAAATTTGATGTTTCTACAGTATGTAGAGCAGAAAGGGAAATCTGTTACCGAATGGGTGAAACAGCACACGTCGACCTCAGCCAACTTCTTCTTTCTCTTGTTGAAGCATAATACATTTCACTGTCATCTCTAAAAGCTGCAGCGTGGTTATCTCTCACACTGAGAGGATTTAAAGGGAGACTTTTGTTGGACATATTGAGCTTTCCATGTTTCACAAAGAAATATTGCCAGATTTTTTTAAGTGCTGCCTCGAGCCATGTTTCACCACCATGCCTTTCTCTTTAACTATGAGAGTTGGCTGTCAGAGAGCTCATTTGAGGCTACTGTATGTGCTCCTCCATCTCCTCAAGACAGAAAGAATATCCTTTAAATTCATCGCATTGTTCTCCCTACAGTACATGTATTACCTGTCTAGACATCCCCTGTCTTTGAGATGCTCCATGAGCAAATGTGTAACGCAGTCAGCTGTGCGAGACAGTGAGGCAGAACAAGACATGTAGTTGGAGTACATGTCAATGCAAAAACCACTTTGCCCTGTTTTTCCACGTAAAATCATATCATCCCTGGCAACCTATTTTACTCACTGCAGTATCTGAGGACACGTTTAGTCACAGCTCAGTAATAACCGCATACTCACAAGCTATCATGTACACAACCTGTGTGTGGAAGCATCTGTGAGTGTTTTTTCCCATTATTTTAGCCAGTGATGAATCTCATCTCTAACCATCTTCCTCGTCTAATAAATCTTCCTCTAGAAGCATAAAGATGATTGATGGGTAAAGCAGTTAAGGCACACACATTGGTAGCATAAAGACTGGAGTGCTGAAAACAGACGGGGCAATAATGGCAGCTTTGTGCTAGACATTATGCCTGACTGTTGCAGACTGTTGTCTTAATTGCTCTCTTAGAGGTGTTTCACAGCAGGAGACGGTGAGCAGTTGAGCCAGCACTCAGCCAACATTGGGCAGATTCAGCTCTTGGTGAAGAATTGTATCTGCTTGTCACATAATAAATCTAGACCAAGTATCTGCAATAGGGACAGCCAGATGGCTCAGCTGACCTTTAAATCTAGCTTTCAGGTAGGACTGGGAATTGACTCATAGTATGATAATACACAAAAATAAAATAATTACACATCTGAAGCCCACATTGACTAAAGGTTTAAGCAGTGGACAGCCTGTGTTATGTCACCAGAATACCACAAACATGTATCCTGGTTGTATGAGATGCTGTCCTCTGCCAGTTGTAGCAGATTGGTCTCAGGGCCCTGATACACCAAGTTGAATGTTAGTCATTGCGCAACATTGGGCCATTGTTGAGCATTTGTGGGCAACAGGTGCCATTTTGTGGTGTGTCCAGCACTGTTTGCAGTAATTGGTGTATAGCTCAGTAACTGTGTGTGCATTCACCCCAGTCCAATCAGAAGAAGTGTAATTCCATTACCATAACAATAAGCCATCCCTTTTCAGTCAGTGTTGTGCAAATGTTATTGCTAATGCAGCAGTAAGATGTTGAAGTTTGCAAAGAAGAAAACCTGCAGATGTGAGCAGAGTTTTCAAAGTGGAAATGAGAGAGCTATGCATTTATTCTATCGCAGTCCAGCACTAAACAGAGCCACTGTATGTGTTCAAACTGTAGCTGTCTGAACAATGCTTTCTTGGATCAGTGCCTCTATATCAAAATCACACCTTTAGTGCCAGGGTTCAGGGCACTGGTTTCACTATGATGAGTCATTGAATGTATGAAGTTTGTGTTACATTATGCACAGGTTGTTGGCATTGTTCCATTCCTCTGACCTTATGTAAAATTCATATGTGGACGTCTAATATAGGAGTACCCTTGGTATAGCTAATTGAACACATTTAATCGGTGGCAGAGGCAGTTGGTGAAGAGAGCTGAAAAATGTTAAATCAATGGGCCTTTGTTGCTTATGCTTCTTTAAGGTAAGCTTGGTATGCCAAATTGCTCACTGCAGAAGCAATGCAATCTGTGCTTAGATTTCTCTTCCAAGGAGTTGGTAATACATTTTCACTCTCTGGCTTTCCACCTTAAAGTCTCTTATGAGCTTTTTCTAAACTCTGTCATTTCACAGGACACACTGACTTGGTCTTTTTAAGAAGTGAAAAGTACATAAATAGGAAAATTTGATCGTTAGCACAAGCTTTTTTAAAGCTCTGGAATTTTCATGTAATACTGCACAATTAGTTTTCCTCTTCTCAGAGTTCATACTTGTTCATGTAGCCTCACATGTTCGTAGTTTTAATGTGCAGAGTCAGTTTTTAACACGTCAAAAAGCATTAACACACTGACAGATGTTTAAATCTGGTAAAGTGAAGCTTGATTTAACATGCATATTGATATGCTACTGGTCTCCATGGAAACTTATTTAAGTTTTTCCTTCTGTTATCATTTTTTATTTTATATTTTGTTTGCTGTCATGTCATTCCAAAATGAGCTAATTACAGCAAAAGATGGAAGTCATACTGGGAGAGATGGCAGGGGGTCTCAGATGATGTCTGATGGATTAACATGCCTGTTTACTTTAGATTCAAAACTGCTCATTTATTAATTCCTTGTGTATTGCTGTGCGCGCCAAGTTTTTGACAGTGATGTACAAAGCAGCGGACATACAGACACTTTCTTTTCTTTCTTTCAACCAATGCTTGATAAATTAGTACAGTAAGTCAAGCAGATGGCTTACTCCTTTTGCAGCTCAGTTTCAAGTAACATAACTTTCCTCCACCACCTACATAACAAATGAACTTTTTATACTCAAGAGCTTTAATGCACTTAATGTACTTTTCCTTAGACAAACTTGAATAAACATCAAAATCAATGGTGACTGGTACACAGAAAAATATCTCTGACCCCAATTACTGCAAGTATGTTCAAAAGTGCAGATGGTTGACTTGTAACGGTTGGATATTTCTATTGATTTAGTATGCCACCATCTTTTTAAATTCTGCACTTGATCTTTGGCAAGACCCTGGTAAAACAAGACGGCAGTCTTTGGAATTCAACCAATGTTATAACTAAGCTGATAATATCTGTTTTTAAAAATATCTAATATCAGCCTCATATTGTCCACTTCAATATGACGCAGGTTCATTATAGACTGGTTCCTCAGAGATACCATGTTAAAATGCATGTGAAGACAACAGGTCAACAGTGGTTCAGACTTGATATAAGATGTATGCACCTAGTAATTTAAAAGTTTATACAATGGACTCTTCATCTTATAGGTGGAGATAAAAGGAACCTGTCCCTTTTTAGTACATAAAAAAGGTCTTGTAAAGGTTGTGACCTTAGTATTGCCAACTATAATAATGTTTATGAAACACAGGTTCTAGCAAAATGGATATATACAAAACTTGATATCAGATCTCTTTGGATTTATCTTTATTTTAAGAAGCGTTTGCTGGTAATGAGAAACAAAACTAGAACTAGTCAGAACCGCTCATGAATTGATGCAGAAGTTCGGGAGATGTTGGGAAAATACATGAAATAAAATACTCCAGTCAGTATTTTTCATTTGTGGAAGGGTTTCAAAGCTGTTTCAGTCAAGTCAAGTCAAGTCAAATTTTATTTATATAGCGCCAATTCACAACAGAAGTTATCTCGAGGCACTGTACATATAGAGCAGGTCTAGACCGTACTCTTTATCTTATAAAATTTACAGAGAGAAACCCAACAGATCCCACCATGAGCAAGCACTAGGCGACTGTGGCAAGGAAAAACTTCCTTTTAAGAGGCAGAAACCTCGAGCAGAACCGGACTCAAGGTGGGCGGCCATCTGCCTCAGTATCACATTGAACCGTATTGACTTTGTACCAGAGTGCTTTCCCTTGTCCAGATCTTTCAGATCCCATTTACAAGATGAGTGAGATGAGGTGCTCAGGAAGTCACTGTCAGTTAATAAAATGCGACCCAAGAGAGTCGACATCGCCTGCAGTTTTCCCAGCAGGGATGCTTCAGAGCTACAGTGAGGGCATTACTCTTTCATGCCTGTGTTGAATAAGCATAGGCCAGCTAATTTATAGAGGCTTCTAAAAGGTCAAGCAATAGGGCAAGAATACATACAACTGGAGGTTATTGCCAATACTGCTAAGCTGATGCTCTCCCACTCTTCAAAGAGGAATGAAATGCAAAGGTAAATCCAATGTTTGCTCTCAAGATAAATCAAAACTCAATCAATTTACTGTGCAGTAATGTCTGTATTTTTGCAAGATATTGACAGTTTTATTGAGTGTCATCATTAGCCCTTGCATTTGTGTGGGTGGTCAGACATTTCATCAGCAGCAGCTTTTCTTACTTTGCTCTGTGCACATTTGTACTCACTTTTCCTTTACAGTATTTGATTTAAAATTCTTTTACTCTCATTGAAGGTTTTTTAGGGACTAATACCAAGCTTGTTCAGGCTCTGCCTTGGAGGGAATGTGCCAAGAATGAGCTTGGCCAAACATCTTTTGACTGAAACCGCATTTTGTTCAGCACCCCTTGTTTCCCTTCATAGCATTAATTTGTTTCAGCTAATTTCACAGTCTGCGTTAGTGCAACTGGGAGCAGAAAAGCACAGGCTTTGCTGTAAATCCCAGCCACAAGAGGATTTGTTTACCTCAAATTCTTAGTAACAGCTCAGCTGACTCTGCTGCCTTTCTTCTTTTGGCCACAACACTCATTTGTCAAAGGGTGCTTGGAGAAACAGGAAAGTGAAGAGTCACAAGTCATGTTTGGCTGTGAAGATAACCGCCAAAAGTGAGTGACTTGTGTCTGTGGGTTATGTATCCTTTTAGCTATATGCCATAGCTTGATGTCTGCTAAAATATGAATGAATAAATAAATAAATGTGTTTTTTGGAACATTTGACATTTCCATTTAACAATGTCTGTGGAGATTCTCAGTCATCCAGGTCATGGTTATCTAAGAAGGCTTGAATCAAGGGCAGCTGGATTTGGTTGTAGATACTCAACGATGTTTCACTTGTCATTCGAGGCTTCTTCCCCACCATTCTGAATGAAAGGTGAAATGTCTTGAACTATCTACAACCAAGTACAGTTGCCATTGATTTCCATATGCTGTCTGTTTGCATTGTGCGTTCTGGTCCAGCGGTTTTGGGGAGATGTCACAGCAGTATGTGACATTCCTGTTGAATTTACTTTGGATGCATACTGTTTTCATCTTTCTGCTGATGCTTCCATTTCCAACAATGCATTTTGGCCAGCATCTTAACCATATGTTGAAAAAGGAATAGTGATAGTGTTAATATGACAAAAAGAGCAAAACAGTTGACTGAAGATATTTTCCAGTTGCGTAGTATTTTGATCTATTTAGGCTACTGCTGATGGAGAGGGTATTTATGACAATGATGGCAGTGACAGAGGTGCAATGGCTCCTTTGCAGGCCGCTGAGATTTGAAGGTTTATTTTGTACAGCTTAAACTCAAATTAATAGAAGGAGATTTATAGGTATGTAATACATCTTCACTTGGTTTTATATTGTATTATAAAGCACTTGTGAACGTCAAGTATTTTAGCTCTGCAGTTTGACAATTCTTTGACCTCTATAGTTTGTCGTACTTGATTTCCTTGAAATGATGCCTTATGCTATCGTATGAATCTACACTCTTTTGAAGTGGATTAGGTGCATCTTTGTGACGCTGAAAATGCTGTCTCATTGAAGGTGACAGGATCTCAACTCTTGCCATCATTTTACATTTGAAACACTAGCAAGAACATAAAACTTAATTAGCTGTCTTTGCTTACAGCACCTCAGTTACCTGTTTCACCTCACAAATCCAAGCAGTTTCCCACAAATGCAACCAAATAAATAAATAAATAAAAAAATGGACATGGAATCATTCATAGACGGCTGGAAGTGATCCACAGATTTGCAGATTTTCCCTCATCCACTCACATGTTTTAATTTGATCAGAGGGTTTCCGGATTATCAGCATGGGTTGTTTCAGTGACTTGTCCAGCCAATTCAGATGGGCTGGCTAGCCTACCTGCAGCCAATCTGCTACTTTATAAATATCCTGCCAATGGTTCTGGACAGCTATAATATCTCCACTGGCTACTTCTCAGCAGTAAGGGATTCTCAGTCTAGGGATTCTTGAGATGCAAACTCAGTAAAAAAGGCTACAAACTCAAATTCTAAACCACAATAATACCTACACTATCAATCAAAAGCACTAATGGAGGCTGTGATTCAAATTTGGATGTTTAAAGAGATACAGGGTCACTCTCAGAGTCAAGGCACAACAGGGATCTTAAGAGTCTTAGCAGGGGTTGGAATTACTCCTCTAATAATGTCAGTAAAGTCCTGGCTAAACAGAGTTTATGGGTGATTATAATGGTAGTTCCTTGTGTCTTTATCACTGATTGTAAAACCTCAAGCTGCCTTTACTTATGAGCACATGCTGGGTGGTTTGCAAAATCAGGATTAAAGGAAAAGAGTGTGTAATAAAGCTTGTCGACAGTAGTACAGTAACACTTTCTTTGACAAACATAATATCTAATACTTTTATTCTTCCCAACATTATAGACAACATTTCAGGCAGTTATAGTTTCCATGTATTTCAGTGTCTAATGCACAGTGAAGATCATGCAGTGCACATTCATTAACATTCACGACAAACTGTGACTATCGCAACTTGTGCTTTCTACAGTGTGGAGCTGACTGGGGCTAGCACGAACGAAAGGGGATTCTACCACTCACAAACAAATGTATGCAAGCACAGTGGCATCACTGTTTAGTGGTCCAACATGGGCTGTATGTGAGTGCGTGTGCAGCAGCTGGCCAGTTTGCTTGGGAGAAACGACATACCCAACACGTTAAACCTACCTTCCTCTCCTCATGGAAAAGCATTTATTTAGCTACAGCTGTAGACATACAACATAAG
>BRZM01002136.1:0-19057 GCA_033238685.1 Lates japonicus
TGGGGTTGATGGACTGACTGGCTGCCTACAGTGCTCAGGACAAACAGGGAAACTTTCCCTGATGAGCTGACAGGTCCTCATGTTGAACACCTAACTGGGCTCCGGTTGGTGCTTGGACAAAGTGCAGGAGAGGTGAGGGCAAGAAAGAAGAAAATGAAAACACAAGCCAAGCAGGTCGGGGGGAAATAAAAAGAGGTGGAAATAGGAAACTAAACAGCATGCAGTCCTAATATGTCGTGCTTGTGCGCAGCATGCATACATGTCTGTGTGGTTTCGTGTGTCTGAGTGTGTGTGTGTCTCCAGAGTCCAGGCTGTGTAGATCACCATTCCACCTTATCTAATTTCATTAATGTGATCCCCTGTCCATCCCGTGACGGCTTAATAGCCATTATTTGTGGGTCCCTTCAAATAAAGGCTCAGCAGTAAATTGCAGTCTGTGGAAATCGAGATATAAACGCCACCCTGCATTACTGTATAATATCTTTCCCTTTAATTAACTGAAAGCCATGCTGACATTTATTGGATTGCAAGTTACTTGTTAATGGCAATAAATTGCGAAACAAAAAAAAGAATCATTGCTTATTTTACATCAATAATTTGTGGACCTTTTGCTAATGATTATTCATTACTCGCCTATGGGGACTGTCGTGTTTGGTGAGCTAAAGTGAATGAAGAATGTAAAGATTTAAGTGGGCAGCATCTACTTAGTGTTATGGCTTCGGTGCTGTACATTAAATGTTTCGCTCTGTTGATGTCCCTTTACCCTGTCTTCTGCATCTGGCTTTTCATGAAGAATGTGTTCGGTAAAATTAACTGCACTGAGTTCATTCCATCAGACTGAGAACTACTTGAATGGATAAAGTGTTACTATTCTGTGCAGCAGTCTTGCTTGCATGACAAACTGGTTGAAAACTGACCTGAAATCAGTTGATGTGTTGTGTTGTTTGCGTGTTTGCTGTGTTTTTGCTGAGGGTTTTTAGTCCTCTTTTATTGGTTTTCATGGTGGGCCACATTTTGCAACAGCAGCATGCTACACATTAATCAAATTCATCAACCAACTGAGCCTGGGGTTTACTTTTATTTATTTATTTATTACTATTTATTTATTTGTTATTTATTACTTACAGTGAATCAGAACTGTATGTTATGAATTATTTGAAACAATACACTGTATAAGCAACATATCAACTGTCAATTAGGTCCAGCAATAAATTGAAAGAAAAATGTTTGCTGTAATTTGTAAAAAAATAAATAAATTTTAAAAAAAGTAATTCACTAGCTCATAAATTTTTTTTCTTTAAACATTAAAAATTAAGTTTAAGGCACAGTTTGTTTGTTTTTGATAAATTAGAGGGAATTGTTTAGAAACTGTCCCTTCATATTGTGGAAGATAAATAATCAACAAGTGTATATAGTGTCAGACCTCAAGGCCTCTGTAGCTGCTGCCTTTAATTTTCCACTACTTTCAACAAATAGCATTCCTTTGCGGAAAAGGAACCAATTTCCCTCTGTAGTGCCACTCTGTGTGTGTGTCACTTAGTTGCTACCAGCGTGCTATTTGGAAGAACATATTCCCTGTCGTGGCGGGCACCCGTCAGAGGGGCGGGTGGTCTCTCATCAGGCGCTGCCACTTGCTTGGTGCTGGCATTGATCTGGCGTGGAGGGAACGGAGATCTGACAGCCCTGCCACAAAAATCAGACCCTTCAGACGCCAGGAAAACAGACTCTACTCCCCCGCCTCTCCTCGCACACAAATGTATGCACACACAAACGCATACACAAAGTCAAAAAGAGCAGTCGGTCAGAGTGTACGCGTGCAGCTAGGGCCTGTCAGTGCGGATCTGGATGACGAGGCTCCACATGTAGAGAAGAAATGGGGAGGGAGAGAATGGCAAGTAAAGGGAGGGGAGGGGAATCGGGCATGAGACAGACAAAAACACAGCTCAAATGATGGGACATGAGCGGGAGAGCCAGCTCACACACGGCCTGATCACCCCTCCGCCCCTGTGTACTCCTCCTCTGCGGTAACCTCCCCATGTTGCCATCCTGCCCCTGGGTGTTTGTCCGGGTTATCCTTTCTTCTGCATCATCTGTTGTCTCCCAGGTTGTGGATATTACCAGAGACAGGCTCTGAGAGAGACGTCCCTCTCCACAGATGTCACGCTGTGTCTCTCACACACTTGTCTCAAATGCCTCTTACTCATCCCTTCTGATGCCTCCCATCAGCCTGCGAATGAGCAACTGTGACAGGGAAGAGAGAGAGACAGAGGGAGACAGAAAGGGAAGAGGGGAGGGGGCGAAAGAAGGGGGCATTAGAGAGAGCTGTTTATTTTGCAAGGCTGACAGAAAACTCTCCGAAATGCTGAGTTGGGATCACGTTGAGTAACATAGACTGTGACTTTTTAGGGGAGAAACAACCTGCTTTGGTAAACTTGGAATGACTTTGGAATAATCTGGACCCTCCTCCTCATATTGTGGAATGTCAGAGGAGAAATGCACTTCAGCAGTTCATAGCCACACTGTAGAGCCACACACAAACCATCTGAAATGACAGGTCAATCTCAAAATTTCTGCAGTTTAAAATGTCATCCCTCTTACCCTTACTCTCCATCTCTGTCCCACTGGATCACCTCACTGGTGTTTCCTCTGCGTGTGCAGGCTTGTGCAACAACCAGCTCTGTGCTATCAGATGGTTTATCAGAGATTAATCGTCAGGCACTTGAAAAAATAAAGAGGCCAAATGCTCAATTTCATCTGCAGAAAATCTAGGGAACTTTAAGACACTGTCAAAGATAGAAAAAAAAAGTTGGTCACTTATAAAACGGATTCCTGAGACACTCTTACTTGGTAAACCACTGTACAGTATTTGGTGAGCTAACAGCAAACATGCAAACCAGGTGAAAAAATGCTAGCACTAGTCAGTGACTCCTCACATGTTTTCTCTGCACTTTACTTCCTCTGACATTTTGTTTTCCCAGGATTATAACATCAGTTCATTCACTGAAAGTGGAAAAAAAAAACCTCTGAGCTGATGAGACAATATGTTTCACAGTTTATTCAAAAGACAAAACTTCCTCTTTTGTGCAGCAGTTAATACAACAGACAGAGTACAGTGTGTAGCTGATATGACACAGTAGCTTCCCAGCACTCAGGTTAGCTTGCTACTGGTCAAAAGTGCGAGTCTGAGTGTCAGAGTTGAACTTGATACAAATAATCAGAGCAGATTTTCTTTACGCTCTTGAGTGAATCCAAGAGCAGCAATTCAACTGAAAGATGTTTTAAATGCTGATGTAAATGGGCTTTGAAGAGAGTCTGATTTCTTGTTAGGCATTTGGAAACTTTTTATTTGTTATAAATTTCTCATGTTAGGGAGTACATGATTAGTTTAAAAGAAAAGGAAAAAGAAAAACAAATATCTCTAATTAGACAATGCAAAGTTAAGATGGAGGTTACACCCTGAGAGTAATTTATCGGTAAAGAACAGGCTTAAATAAAACCTTTTAGAGCTTTAAAACCAGCTTTCTTCACATGGTTCTTTAGTTAATCCAGAGTTATCCGCACTTCCTTTGCATAATATTAGCTCAGCCTCTCCCAACACAAAGGGAATAAATCTCATCAACCATCTGGGCCCTGCATTTACAAAATGATCAATTTCAATCAAAGGAAATTAGAGGAAAGCTTGATGTATTTGACAAATAGATCATTGGCCCGCTTTACCTCTGACCTGAGTGTGGCGCTTTGTCGGACTATAATCTCTTTAGAATTATTGGCAAAGCATTCAATTAGCCAGATTAAATGACACAGCCAAGAAACATGTTGCTAATACAGAGAGGTGAAACTGCACAGGCTGTCTCTGTCCCGATGTCTCACTGCCACTATTCTGTTCCTCTACTTTTCCTTCAGTCTTCTCCCTGACTCTGGCTTTCTGCTCACTTTGCACACTGTTTTTTTTTTTTTTTTAAGTGTCTGGGAGCTTTTCCACTTTTTGTGTGTGTGTGTGAGAGAGAGAGAGAGAGAGAGAGAGAGAGACCACATGCGTGTCTGTTGTTTGGCTCAAGACAGTAGAAGAGTACCACTGAAAACAAGATATTACAGAGGGTAATGGAGAGTGCAGTAGTGGTGAATCGTATCATAGACCCACTACAGAAAGGACAGAAAGGAAGTGCTCTCTTTAATAGACACACACACACACACACAGAGGAGAGAGAGAGACACACCCACCTACCCACCCCCCACACACACACACTTTCAATCTAAATATTTTCATATTTTCTTTGGTCACAGTTGAAATAAAAGTTCACAGTCCCCGGAGTGGTGAAGCCCTCAGTTGTCACCCCCCTTACAAGTCCTCAGTGTTGTCTGAGCAGTGTGCTGTCTGCAGTGGGACCTTGTCATTATCTGTGTCTCTCTCTCTCTCTGTGTGTGTGTGTGTGTGTGTGAGTCCCCTGCTCCAGCCTCAGCCAGCAACATCACAGAGCCTGTATAAGCTCGAGTCCCAGGGGCTGTGTTACTGTGTCACTGGACCGGCTCCTCTGTGCTTCCTCCTCCACCAAATATTCTAGGCACTATGGTCACTGGTTTATAATCAAACCTCAGGGGCCCTCTCCTCATGTAGACACTCACAGATAAGCGTACACACACAGACAAAAAATTATATAAGGGGTAATATGTGCTAGTCAGACCATAAAGAAAACTCCAGGAATTTATTGGGTACGTTAGTGGTGGAGCCAAACATTTTTTCATAGAAGTGCCCATAAAGTAGAATTTTGTTTAGTTTTTTCTGCCATTTTATTTATTCTCTATTAGTATTTTTATATCTCTTGATAACATTATAAGCAACTTTCAATACTTTTGTAGCTCTTCGGTTGCTTTGTTCCTGTTCTTACTGTCATCTAATAACTTTACAGACCCCTCCATAGGAAACAATAACTGGCTATGTGGTGCTATGTGGCTGTGGCCACCCCGGGCCACCCCCTGGCTCTGCCACTGTTGTATGTGTGAATATGATTCTTCAGACCTAACACACGGTTGCATGCACATATGACTGAATGTCTCAACTGTGAAAGCTGACTGAGTTTAACTGGCTGTGTTTGTACTATGAATCATGCCACATTTATTTATAACCTATTCAGTCCACACAGTTAAATTACATTATATTATGCTGTTTAAGCTGAAATGAGACCATAAACAATGCATACTAATAAAGGGAATTATATGTAGTCCCTGCATGCATATGTGCAACATGGCATAAATCACCCCTCATACACGCACATATGCACACACATTACATAAATGTGAACCCATGTCTTAAAACACAGAAAAAGCACAGAAAAGAAGGGAGAGAAAGATGACAGATTCATATGTTAACAATCCCAAAATATTTGGGTAAACTGTTTAACAGAGAATATACTGTAGATATAAATGTCCTTCCTCTTCGAAAACAAAACAAAAAAGATGCATTGGAATGTTTCTTTCACGGTTTAACTGTATATACTTACTGTCACACACTATATATATATACTACTTTTACTTTTTTTTTATTGAAGACATATTTGCATATTCTGATATTCATATCTAAGTTGCATTTTTTATGGCCTCTGTACATTAAATCTGTACACTTCCGCTATATAAGGTCTTTGTTTTAAAAGATGATTTTAAACTGATCTATAACAAAGCTTTATGGATTTCAGCTCCCCACTTACACAACAAGTGAAGTATGAAAATACTGAATTATTCTGTTTTCTATGGTAGAAAACAGCAATTTCACAGTATTGGTCAATATCTGTGTGATATCTGATTTATATTATTTATTTTTATTGGAAGGTTTATTAAATGAAACAAAATAACGTTCACTGACTTGATTGAATGCAGCTGATTTGGATAAACTGAGTCAACAAAATTATTAAATTATTACATACTGTATGTTATTTTTTAAATACTTTCTCACATTTAATCTTGCATATTTTAAGAGCAAACCATCAAACAATGCAGGACCACACTATAAGGGTAAAAAACAACAAGAACAAAAAACAAAAACAAAAGCAAAAAAAAAAAAAAAAACAGAGGTTAACATTTAGACCCCTTGTTTATCTTAAAGCCCTACCCAGTGGATTTCCCAGTACGCAGTAGACTGAAACAGGTGCTAAACTTCTTACCTCCCATTAATTATTAGTATTTAATTTCACAGGCCTAGATGTGGCTGTTACACAGACCTACACACACACACATACACACACACACAGTTTGAGCCATAAACCCCTTTCTGCCAACGGCTGATGCATGGCACCCTGTTGACACACACTAACAGTGATATATACCAGGGGATGAATCTCTAATTAAGCTTTGGCAGGGACTCCACAGTTACTTAGTGCCACACTTCATTATCTGCACATACTCCTGCTCCAATGCTACCAGCCCATCGTTGATTTAAGGTAACGTAGAATATCTCTACACTACATTGCATCTGTTTCCTCTCTTGCAACATTTTTCTGTCTATGCTTTATGTAACATTTGGTTTTAGTGAGAGTTTTAAATTCAAAGACACAATCTGGGATTTATTCGTCTGTCTAAACTCTGTGCATAGTCTCATGTGTTGCCAATCTGAACCATCTGATGAAACATTAACTGTATGTAATTTTTTGTGACTTTCAAAAAGAGAAGGTATGCTGAAATTGCAGACCAGAGCCATAAAAACATGACTGTCAGACTTAAGGTTTCTTCTTGAAGAAAAACACACACCAGCCAATTTGCAGCAACTGAAAAAAAAAAACCTAACTGCCTGATACAATAGACAGCATTATGAAACAGCTTTTGCTCCTGGGCTCTGCAGCCAATCAGCGAGTTGCATCACTTCTGATCACTACATGCACCATGACAGGGAGAGGTCAAGAGTCCTGACCTGTGATGATGGCCGGGGTGACAGATGTCATGTCAAGTTTGTAATGGCTTTGTTTTAATGACGGAGTGAGTCATCGCTCGCGTATATGTAGGGTCGCTGTTGAACACATAGTGGATCACTGTCACACAATTTTCCGTCCCTCTCTGACGCAATATACTGAAACAACTTCTGATCTGTCTGTCACTCAGGATAACAATGTCCCGTCGCCCTGCTGGGGAACTAATTCTCGCATGAACTAGTGAAAACACGAACACTGTTAAAGAAAGGTGTGTAACTACTGCACATTGTGATTATTAATGGAGAGTGAATACACCTATATGTTAACACTGATCTCCTGTCATACCCCATTAAAAAAAATAATAAATTCTCTGAGTGATGCAACTTCTCACTAATTAGCTCTGTCAAAATTCTGCAACCTATCTAATATATTTCAGTTTCTAACACAACCTATCATAATTGAATTTTCATTATCAGTATGTCCATATCAGCGCACTGAATTCTCTCTCTTTTTCTTTCTTGCTCCAGGCCCATTTCTCTCTCAACCATGGCCTTTTTTTACATCATTGTTTGACCAGTGTGGAGGCCTACATGTGTCTACAACATATAACAAACGAAACAAGGACTACAAATGAATCACAGGGGGTGTGAAATTCTTTAAGAAGTGTTAAATGCTGAGTCGTGTTAAATTACAACCAAAGAAAGAGACTCTCTAAAGAATTAGCACTTAATTAGGTCTTAATTAGCATAATTATGCATGCTAACAGTGTCTCGACAGAATAGCAGTTGTCAGGAGGGTTGAACCATCTGTAACGGCAGAGGATTAATACATCATCTTTTATATCCAGCAACGCTTTACCTCTTCTATCTCAAAGTGCTTTTCATTAATCAATTTCGTTTTTATTGGAGAGGAAATTTGGCATTTTTCATTATGTGCCATTATACCACTCCCTTTGCAGCTATAACAGTTCTAATTAGGCCTCAAGTGTATCCTCAAACACAAACACTCCAACAGACAGACACAGAGAAGTGCTCTCACAAATACACACACAGACACATGCACAACTGGCAGCGTTATGTTATATCGACCACACTTAACATGGGTAACATGGGCAGGTTCTGGCGAGGGGAAAGGGTAGAGATAGGGGTAAAGGAGGGGAGAGACGGCAGGATTGACAATGAGGATGAGAGGAGAGGCAGAGAGTGAGCAGAGGGAGGAGGGGGTCAGTAATCAATGGAAAGTCTTGAACTTAGGAAACCCTTTTCATGTTTGGTAATCAGCTAAGAGTACCTGTATCACCTCCTCAAGCTGGAGAGGGGATAAGGATGGAAAGGGGAAACAAGGAGAAAAAAGCCTGTTGAAGGAGGACAAGAGATATACATAAAGAAGCATTTAACTTCATAGAACAGAGGTGTCACTAACCAAAATTGAATCGAAGTTAATTCACAATAATTCTGCATAAGCTGCCCTAAAATCCTTCAGTCATCACTTTCATTCCAGTTATTTTCCCAGTTCTTACATCTGTATCTGTAAACAACCAAAGTTATTTCGTAAAACTTTTTCTTTTCAACTTTTTCAATTCATTTTTTTCAAAGTAGGACATCGGGGGACTAGTTTTACAAAACAATCCCATTTCAAGGTCCTCTCACTAGCTTTTCCTGGAGCGTTCAGCCATGTCACACTGTCTTCAACAGCAGATGGAGTTTACTAAATTGTCATAGAGAGAGCAGTAGCTGCTGTGATTCTATCCATGGCACTTCATGGCAGTGGTAGCTCAAAAGTTAAGCATGAAAGGTTATTCTTGAATTTGAAAATAGTAGTTTGACAAAACAATCCCAACTTAAGAATCTCTAACTAGCTTTTCTAAAGCTTTGAACTGTGTCACACGGTTTACAAATATGGTATACACGGTATACAAATTGGCTAACAAGTAATTTTGATGTTGTTTCCTGTTGCATTTCCATTTCTCTCCCTTTTTCTATATTCCATCTGAGGAATCAATGTCTTGATGGATAACAAGCGTGGCACATTTCACCTTCCTCTTTAGGGAAGGGTGACAGAACCACTCCCAGTGCTGCCATTTCCATCTACCGGTCCTCCAACACAACACACGCTGACACACACTGAGGTGTGGTCAGGGCACATACACATCGTACGTAGCTGCAATCTATAAGAGCCCTGAGCCTTAGGCGACCTTGAGACACTCCACTCTCTCTGGCCTTGCCAATAGCATAAATGTATGTGTGAGTGTCTGTGTGTGTGTCTGTGTACATGTATGTATATGTCTGTATGAGTTAAGCATGCCTCATCTGCATAAGTCCATTTCACCTGAGCATATCTGAACTAGGCCCCCCAAACTTACTGATATAAAACTGTTCTAGCTAATGTACATTCTAATTCTCTCCATATGGTCTTTAAAGTGGGAGCCATACATTTGAACAAGGTCTCCCCCTCTCCATTTCTCCCCCTTCTCTCCACCCCTACGCCTCCCTCTCCCAAGCCCACAGGGACATTAGCATTATCGATGAGCTCACCCCGTCACCTCAGACACAGGCTCTTAAAAGAGAATAATTTCATGCAAATGAGATATTGATGAGCTAATGATTAATTGGCTGCCTGACTGTGTTAATATGCAATAGCTGTCCTGTAATATGCATTTCTAATGACTCTGTCTCAGTGTGTTCAAACAAATGGGCGACTTTGATCATTGGGGTACTCAGAGGCTTTCCAGCATGTTAGCTCGGGGATAAAGCTTTGCCAGAGGGGTTTGTGCAAACTACCATGGGAATGCAACCGCAGAGAGAGGGGAACTTTCCCTTTCAATGTGTGTGGTTTTTTCTTTTTTCTTTTTTTAGAGATAAAGCCAGGATACATTTTTAAACTACAGAGTATGTATGATATAAGAATAACATTGTTGCACAGCTGTTTGGAGATTTTTCATTCATTTACATTGCTGCATATGAACAAACTGCAAAGTATGGTGTAACTGACACTTGTTGCACTGACATGAAACAAAGCTCCCCCTGGTATGTTGTTGCATCTGCCATAAGAGACGTTTTCTCTTTTTTCAGTCATTTTTTAGGCTCACTTTTGCATCATTTGGTATGCAGCTTTTCTGTGCACCTTCCATTTGTTTAGTAGCAGTTGTGATTAATACATAACACAATCAGTTTTTCACTCTCAGCCAGGCTCAGTGTAATAATTAATAATACATCATTTTATCAACCATTTACCAAATTATTAAAACACATATTTAACGAGGTAATTAATATATTTGATTTACCTACTAATAAACTCTGTAAAAAATAAAAAAATAAATTTAATTCAGCAAAATAATCCACTTTTGTCTCTGACTGAAACTGACCTTTGACACAATCTGTAGTCTCATCTTTAAACCAATCAGATGAATTATTTGAGCAGGAAGTAACCTTAACCTTTAGTTAACTGTCAATCAATAAACATTCACCAGACCCATCTCAAGACATAAAGACTGCTCGATTCCACTACCTCATTTAACTTTATATCATTCACCATAGATCAACTGCACACTGGAACATTTAAGGACAAAAAGCACAGTTTGATAGCTGTAACAGCTCCCACTGAGCTAATATCTGCTGGTCTGACACAAATAATGTGATGGTTGGTATCAGGCTATTCCTAGCCCAGGCCAATTCTGTTCTAATGGTCCTTTTCCCGAAATGTTCTAATAATGGCAAAGTCTAGTTTAACAAAATGGAAACAGTGTGTGAGGTCACCACATGTCCGAGGTGTAGATTTTTAGTTTTCCCATGGCAAGTGACATGGTTGCTGGGCAAAATTATGGCAGGTCAATTTAGGGTAACCCTGAGTGTGTGCGTGCTTGTGTGTAAGTGGCTGCATGGGGCTATGAGTGTGCCTAATCAGACTGACTGCAGCTGCCCTTGGGGACTTTCATGGATCTGTCCAGGTGTCATTCAGTCTGTCCATCTGTCTGTCTGTCTATCTGTCTGGCAAGAGGAGAAATGGTGAGTATACACGGGACCAACAGCAATACAGGCAACCAGGATTCAGGTTTTGGTGTGTGGCGTGGTTGATATAGGACCTGGAGACAGATGGATGGAGAGACAGGACTGGACAGCCAGACCTGTCAACAGAGATAGGCCTGCTGACACCTGCGAGTGTGTGTGTGCATGCACACTTGCAGAACAGGCAGTTGATGGCTGCCACTCAGACGACTAATCTGCCATCAGCTGAGTGACAGGGGAATGCGCTGTTGCCCTGACCTGCTCATTTAATCACCAAGTGTCCAATGAGGCTTCCCACATTGTTAGCTGTAAACATCATCTCAGGTTTTCCACTCAGTGAGGGTCAAGTGTTTATGTGTGTGTGTGTGTGTGAGTGAGAGAGAGAGAAGATTGTGCATGCTCTCTCTCTCTCTAGTAAATAGTGTTGTAATGGCTCTGGGCTGAGGTTACCATCATGTTAAAATTTTGAGTTTTTAAGAGAGCTTAACCCTTCTGACGTGTGTTGTGGGACCTGTGCGTTTGTGCACACATGTAGATATTTACAGGTATTTTGTACTCTACTCGTACTCATTTTCTGAAGGAGCACAGTTTCACTCAGCCCCATGGCAATGACATACAATTTTGCCACAAGCCGAAATTTACTAAGCTGAAATATGGGCAATTGTATTAAAATAGATCCACAGAGGGGACAGTTAGAACATGTTGTATACAAGACACAACTGGCACCAATACCTAATCTTATTGGTGTCAGTTGGATGGAGAGTACCACAAATACTTTCTGTGTTATGGTGATACTACTTCCCTACTGAATCCAAAAGATGCAATACAGCTTTAAATAATGATAGTGGTAGAGTTGAGCTTACCCATAATCACTTCTGCAGCTCTACTTCATTCTATTCTGAATGGATTAAACAAGATATAATATGCTCAATTCATGAGCTATAGACAGAGCCAGGCAAACGGTTTCCCTCTGTTTCCAGTCTTTATGCTATGCTAACCAACTACTAGCTTCATATTTACCACACCAACATGATAATGGCATCGATCTACTCATTTAGCTCCCAGCAAAACAGCGATAAGTGTATTTCCCAAAATGTTGAACCATTCCTCAACCTGATTGCAGCAAATTGACAAAATCCTCATTATACATTTCAGCTCTTAGTTTAGTGAATAAAAGACTTTTTTAGTGTGCTTAATAGATAAACTTAAATCTGTGGAGCTTGAATTAGAAAGATTCCATAAATAAACACAAGTTGTTGCAAACCTTGAATCCAGCAGTTAGACTGCAAGTGTCAGTTATTCTGTACAGTATATGCAGTCAGTGGTCTGTTCCAACCTGCCTGTGTGGGTGGATGTGGGGAGAGCTATACGTCATCAGCAGTGAAAGAATGGAACAGTGTTGGACAGATAAGAGCAACAGCGAGTTTCCCAGCTGTGATAAATCCTCCGGTCGGACAGTGCTGCTATTTCCCCTCTTTCATATATGGGCCGTTTTATTGAATTTAGCCACTGATAAATAAATGGACTGCCACAGACCCGTTTAAGCCTGCCCTGAGGAGGATACTTGGCAGGAGTTTACACAGTTGGCCTTCTTTCTCGCTCCCTCTCTCTCCTGTGATACTGATTTTGTTAGAGATCAAAGAAAGACAGAGGGATATTGAGAAATATGGAGAAAGGCAGATGGACAGAGAAGTACAGATAAAATCCTGGATGTGTGTGAAAACAATCTCAGAAAGCATTATTTCTCTTGTAGGAGCAGTTAACCCTGTGTACTGTATGGATATATAGACCAGAGAGCGGAGACAATTTTCAGGGTTACAAGTAAGCGAGTACAGAAAATGGACTGATGGATGGAATTCTGAATCAGGACTCCCAACAAAATTCTGCTAAAGTTTTTTACCTCTCAAGACAAGCTGAAATCAAATCGAGCCTCACTTTATGATGTGTTATGACACGTAGTCTGCTCTAAATCTGAGGCTAAGAAAGAGTTTGGGCACACAGGCGAATCTCCGTGTGCTGGTCAGGTCTGATCAAGGTAAAGATCCATTAGTTAGCATGCAAATGTATGTATATTAGGGTCATTGATCGGAGTGAGCATGCTGTTTTTAAGGCCTCGTGATGCTGATGAGGAGGGAAGGGTTGGTGTGACCTGTCTGGGTCTAACTCAATACAGTGTCACATTACAGCACAGCTCAATCACTTACTATCCTGAGTGGACCAGGTAATAATGTCGCTTCGTATTGGACCAGAGAGAATCACAAGATGAATGTGACCTCTACAAACCTATAGGGTGATGGTGATGTTACCGCTCCACCTGGATCCTATATTTGGTCCAATACTTTCACTCATATAGAGACTTTAAGGATCTGAGAAACTTTTGATTTGGCTACCTGTTATTCTGCACAAACTTCATTGTATCTGAGACCACATTTTGTTATTCTGAATCTGTACCAGGAAGCACGTTTGGAATACAGTATTATTGCAGTTTGGTCAGAGTGCAGAAATACAACTCCTTTCCAAAAGCTTGACATAAATCAGAAAAAGGAGAGATTATGTTCCATTTTGTGTATAGTGCAGAATCCATTCAACACAGGACACAGAAGAGGCAGTAGACTGTCACTGCAGCAGTTTTAACAGAGGCTGTGGTGCTTTTCATCAGTACAAGATGAAGGTGCCATTTATGATTTCAGCAAGGAACAAATAGTCACCAAATGATCCAAGTTTAATTTCTAGATGGAAATATATTTATATTTTACTCTAGGCAGGAAAGTAAATTGTAAAAATGAAACAATGAATGGATAAATTTGTTGGTAAATGGACAGAAAATGTATCAATAATAATCAATTACAGTGACCCCCACCTATTTTGCACATAAAGGTTAGTTTAATAATGGTGCCATTTCTGTGAAAACTGTTGTATTATGTCTTTTGTGGCTTAAGAGGAGCTTTGTCAAGTCTGCATTACACATTAGGGGCGTGGAGATTGAAAAATGTGGGCTTTTACCAGGCAGGGAAGGTATAACAAAATGCTGTTGTTGCATTATGAGAGATATGATCTAGTTTATCATCTTACCCAGAATAAAAGTCAGGAGATCTGCTGCATCAGTTTTGACTATTCTTTTTTTAAATCAGGCTTTTGCAAGTCCCTAAGCATCATAGAAGTGCAACATTAAATCAGTGGAGTGCACATTTCAATCATTCAGTCATCATTTTCAAGTCATCTGTCAAGAAAAAATGCAATTGTTCATTGGTACAGCTTCTCAAATCGCAGGATTTCCTTCTTTTCTCTGTTTTATATGAATGTAAATTACATATTTTGGGGTTTTGGACTCTTGGGTTGATAAAACTTGCAGTGGATTCTGAGAACTTGGTCCCTGGAAAATAAAACTGGCAGTTTTTCATTTTGGACATTTTATAGACCCAAGCAATTAACAAAAGAATTAAAAACATATTCAACAGATAAATTAATAGTGAAGATGCAGCCCTTGATAATTGTAGGATGAAATTGCATCATGCTGGGCCTGCACTTCTGCAGGACGATATGTGCATTGAATTTGACCAAACAAAAAAACACAGCTTTTCAGACACACATCTAGACTCAGCTCATATCCTCATCTTCTTACCTACTACTGTTGGCAAGACAGATAATCAAGATCTAAAATCTGGGACAATAACCAGGAGTTATTAATGAGGTAAAAACTCTCAGAGGACAGGAAACCTTATAGGAGTCATACGTACAGTACGTAAACTGCATCAGAATAAAGTGTGGGTGAGGGGCTGTGCGTACGTGCATGTGTGTGTGTGTGTGTGTGTGAAGCTATACCATCTGTAGTAAGAGGACCTGACAGCTCCCACACCCCTCAGTACAGTGTGTGTCTATGGGCTCATTCAGAGTGACAGTGTAGATTAGGGGTGTAATCCTCGCAGAGCTACAGGGGATCTATCAGTACCCTGGGCTACACACACACACACACACACACACACACACACATATACACACGTCACACTGGAAATTAATTGAAATGTTAATGGAGGCGAAGACTCCATTCTTAATTGCTTGGTGCTGGATTAAGACAAGATCGTTTATGAAGAGAAATTAAATCAGGATCCAGGGCGATCTTGGTTGTAAAAAAAAGAAAAAAAAGGTTGTAGGCATGTGCGGGAAGGTCACAAATGAGCGCTGATTATCACAGTGAACAAACCACGACTGACACCCACTGTTTTTGTTAGCAGGTCATGTTAGCAAACTGAATGGGATAATTAGTTAACAATATGTACTCAAAGAAAGTTCACCGTATTTGTCTTTTTTTCCCCAAAATGAAATATCTGAGGTGGCAGAAAAATAAAAGCAGTGTTTTGAGTTTTCCCGGATGTGTCGAGGAAAAACACTTAGAGGGAGGCTTTGATCTTAGTTTTAATTAGCTCCTATTCCCCTCTAGTATTCCTCTTTTCTGTATTTGCAAGAAAGCGTACGAACAATGCTCACAACGAAGCCTCTTCTGCCGATATCAGCATTTTACTTAACTTTCCCTCTTAACTTGTTTTTTTTTCCTCTTTACTTCTCAAAGTGTACCCTCTCTCCCTCAAAATGTCACCACGCACAGGAACAGCAAAGAGAAGCTCATGGCAGCGTCTGCAATGCTTTTGCCTCCCATGTCCACCTCATCTCACTCACTCTCCTCGCCTTGAAAATGTATCCGACATACCAAGTGCATGATAAATTCATCATGTGGATGTTTTTGAATCAATATTAATTTCAGGCCTTTCATGATGGCAAATCAATAGCAGCAACACTAAGAGGCTCCTTTGCATGTTGAGCATCTTGTCTCTGCCAGTGAATGGAGACATGATGAGAGGTGAGAGAGCATCCATGGTGGTGCCAGCGGGGAGGCCCAAACTCACTCATTATCTCCCCTCAATTAGACCCTCTCGCTTCGCCACCCTGGGCCCTCCACAAAGCATGCGTGTGTGTGCATATGTGAGTGTGTGTGTGTGTGTGTCTATGCGTCTTCATCCTGCTGAGTTCATCATACAGGCAACTGAGGAGTGTTCCCACTGAAAATCTCTCTCACTGATCACTTAGACGTAATTGGACAGGCCATCTCTCTCTCTTTCTCTCTGTATGTGTGTGTGTGTGGTCAATGAGCTGCCCTTTAAAAGGTTTGTTTGACATAAAAAAAAATAGAGGACAGAGCCAAGGTTGCATGATACAGTTTTTGTAACTGACAGAAGTGGAAAAGTTGGGTTTAAGTGACAATTCCAGTTTATTACAACTTGGGTCTTATTTTTTGTGTTTTGGCCTGCATTTCTATCAGTAACAATATCACTGTAATTGCCATGGTAATTGATGAGATGTGGGAGCTCTGTGAGCTAAGAAGAAATCAGACAGGGCAAGAAACACAAGGAGTTATACAAACAGGTTAGTTTTAAATGAACCCTCAGGTTAGCTAACCGTATTTTGAAGAGAAAGACTGTTATCCTAGCTGTCTGTTCTGAACATCCTCTTGTGGTTTCACTCCACAGTAAACTGATTCCAATAATCTGGCCAAACTGTTTGGCTTGTTAACACTATCTGAGTATCTGACTGCTTGTGTTTTTATCCTGTCTGACTTGATTATACCAATACTCTTATCATAACTGGTAAAAAAAAAAAAAAAAAAGATGTCCAAAAACAAGGGGATATGACACAAATTGTAATAAGTTTAAATTTGCAGTCAATCACATTAACTAGTTAGTTCTCCCTGACTTCTCCACATCTCATGTTTTCGGTCATTTTTCCTCTCTCCTCTCCCCTGCAGCTGTTCCACAGACCTGCAGGCCACCGGCTTCACCGCAGCTAACAGTATTTCAGAAGTCCTCTCTTTCCTCCACCTATAGTCAGGTGTGTGTATAAATAAAAAAACACATCGGACATTAAATTTGCATAGTTTTCGGTGAGACATTTTTATCTTTTTGTTGTCATTGTTCTGGAAAGTGGCTACACAAAACCCGCTAGGACCGAGCTCTTTAGCTAAATCTCACCGCTGCTGTCCTCACCTACAGTTTACTAATACTGACACATTCATGTAGAAACACAAACACTTGCATGTATGTGTCTGGTTATACTGTCTAATTTTAAAACATCGATCCACACCTTCCACTCTTAATCAAGAATTTTCGGTGGCCATGGTACAAATCTATCTGCTGTTTTCTAGCTAAATAGTTAACTTTTTTTTTTAAAAGTAGAATGAATGTTGTTGCTTGGTTTGTATTATAAATATGGTTGCTGAAAGACATTGTAGGCCACATTCTCTCAACCTGTGCAGACTGTGCATGTGTGATTTGGGGCTGTAATGTATCCCAGCAGCCCTGTGGTTCAATCATTAGGCTGAGTGACTCTGTGTGTGTCACAGCAGAGGGACTCCAATCCAACATTTATGAGGCCTGTGTGTCTCTGTGTAAGTCTCTGGCCCCTTGTAGTCCCAAAGCACAGGTTATAACACAGGAAGAGTTACATACATGGCTGTTGGCACTCTTGACAGCACAGACATTACCAGACATGCATTACAACATTCACACAAGCAAACAAACAGACACTCACACAGAGACACTGGGGAGATTACAAGGACAGTGAGCTTTAATGAACTATGAAAGTTACGTCTCGGTCTGTAGGTCTGTATATGCCTGTTTGTTTCTGTGTGTGCACATGTGTGTACAGAAAGAGAAATAGATGGGTGGAGGTCAATTTGTGGGATGGATAGTTTTACAAAAAGCAGTGGGACAGAGAGATGGAGAAGGAGAGAGAGAGAGAGAGAGAGAGAGAAGGCAATGAATAAAAAGTTGAGAAGTAGCAGTGTATATAATATGTGATGAGCAAAGTGAGGAAGAGCTGCAGAAGTTTTGTCTCTCCATCAGTAGCCCAGTCCCTGGTCCCTCGGTGTGCCTTCCTACCCCCCAGAGGGCCTGTTGTTTAGGGTTGCAGAGCCACCTAGGCCTTGATGAATTTCTCCCCGTCAACAAATTAAGAGTTGCTATTGTTGCTGTGACAACAAGGCATCCCGGTCGCCGTGGGGAGCACCATGGAGACCAGTGACAGAACTCCAGAATTCTCCTAATCATCCCCAGCTGTCAGGAAGCACCTGGCCTGACACCTCTGCTTAAAACCTGTCTCCCAGGCATAAGATAATTACAAGTGCCAGCAGAGAAAGAGAGGGAAGGCAGAGGAGAAGGAGAGCTAGTGAGAGAGGAGAGAAAGAGAGAATTCTTTCTTATAAGTGGCTGTGTGAGGAACGGAGTGCAGGAGGCTTTTTTAGACAAGTTGCCATTGAAGTAGAGGAAGTGTTCAAAGGCAGAAGTGGAGTGGAGTGTGGGGAGGTGTCTGGGGTGTCTCCCCTCTTCCCTAAAGAGAGGGCCTGGGAGGGGGTCCCTAGATAGCGCTGTGGGGGACAGGTGAGGGACGGAGCTGTCACTGGGCCCACATTCACACACATTTAGAAGACAGAGACTGTTTGACTGGTCCAGTACAAATGTTCCATGGATTGCACCACATTTTGGGGGTAACAGTTTGTGGAGTATTTTTTTTTTTCATTATTATTTTAGAAAAGTTACACTAAAGTTATGGAAGCTCTGGTCTGCCATATGTATAGTTTCAGGGGTAAATAGAGTAATGGCTTGGAGAAAGTCTGCACAGAGCTTACAAAACAAAAAAAAAAACTCAATGCTGACATGTCAAACTGCCTCTCTGTTTCTGACAAAAAGAAAAACACACAGGGCTCATGTCACACTAGCCCTCTCTATAACCAGCCTGATTGCTATGTGCAAAAATACTTGCCAAATCAAATGTACTGAGCCGCCTAGGAAAGGGCAACACACGCATTTCTGCCCACGCACACATCCTCACAAGCTTCTCACTTACGTTTCATTACAGCCTCTCATTTCTCTAGCAGCGGGGCCTTCCTTCAGAATAACACTCCTGTCATCCCAGCCACAGGGGGCTAAATTATTCAAATACTCTAATTCTTCCCTTCTTCCTCCCACCCGCCCTCTCTCTCTCTCCAGCACTCTGCCACTCATAATTTGTCTTTTCATTGTTGCCAATTTAGAGGCAATCCCTCCCATTAATGATGCCAACTGTTCTAAATGGTGTCGGAGCTGAGTGAACGAGGGGGGGGGGGGGGGG
>BRZM01002137.1:0-30133 GCA_033238685.1 Lates japonicus
ACACACACACACACACACACACACACACCACCCTGACCAGGCAGATGGTTGTGCCACCCCTGCCAAAGCAGTGTGACAACACACACACACATACACACACAAATAAAGGGGAGGGGACCGTCTGTTTCAGCTGCCTCTCCTTGTCACTGAGAGTTGGCATCAGCCGTGCCCACCATCAATCCATCATTCGGCTCGATCTCTCTCCCTGTGGGGACCCCCTTTCATGCCCACCTGTTACAGTTATATAAGAGTGAATATAACAGGATGTAAATAACAGAAAACTCACCCAAAAGACAGCGAGTAGAGTTGAGAAAGCACAGTTTTGGTTTGCTTGTATGTGGGGGTTTTATTCCTACAGTATCTGGCCATGACTTGTACAGTATGGCTAAAATTAGGCAACTAAAGAACTTGGTTAAGGTTGGGGAAAGATTGTGGTTCTGATTAAAAAATGCCAACATTAATTGCAGGTCTGCAGGACACAACCTCCCCCAGTGAGATTTTATTATATAAAGGACACACCACTCCCTGCACTGGCACTGAACGCTGGCACTGGATGTAAATTGTGTGCTTCAGAAACATCCAGTATGCAATTTCGAGACAGTCTGTGGTGAATTGTTTTGTTTTGAGACTCTTAATTTGATGGTGGATTTGGATGCAGCTAGCAAAACATAAAACAGTGTAGTAGAGGGGAGGACACAGGATGAGAGGATGGTGGAGAAAAGTAAAGGGGCAAACAAAGTAAAGGGGTGAGTGAGAAAGAGTTGGAGAAGGATAGTGAGCACTTAAAATGGTGAGTGGACTAGTAGAGGAATGCAGGTATTGAAATGGGAGAGTTGTTTGGAAACTGACAGTCCTGTCCAGTGGTAGAGGCCTTCAAGTTGGTACCTGACTCGGGTGTGTGTGTGAGAAAGACTGTGGTCATAATTCCCAAGGATGAAGAACTCTTTGTCCAATGAACTTTAACATAGGTTGTTTCAGGCATGTAAATAATGGGCCAATGCTGTTGCTTTCCTGTTGAAGACAGTTTCAATCTTGAATGAATAAACAGGATATACAGTGAGGTCAACAGGCAAATGTTGGTGAGTATCTTGTCACGCTTTCAGATCAGATGAACTTTTTCAATGTTCTAACAGCTGGGAGACCCTCTCTGTTTTTCATTGTGTCAGCTCTGCAACTTTGAGTGCATTGGTCAAACACAAGTCAATGCATCACTAGCAACCACCATTTTTAAAAACCTGTGTAAAGTACCATCTCTGTAAACAACAAGAATGGAACAAAACACAGACAAATGGACCAACAGTAAAGCCCAGGCTTTATTGAATTTACATGGGACAGGGGAAATACAGCGTGATTTTGATGTTACTGTACCAACTGCCGTGCCAGCTTACATCATTTAATTGTTCCTACTGGCAGTGTGAATGCAAACAGAAAGAAGCCCTTGTGGAATAGCAGCTCCAGAATCAGAACCCTGCTCAGCAGTTGTGACAATAACCTCAACTGACCCTTTTTGATAAAGTTTAGAAACGGGTTAAGATGGAGGCCTCCTGATTCAGCACCAGTTGAGAAACAATGCTCACATACGACATCCTCTATCTTTTGATGTCAACCAGGCACTTTGTAGGTTTGACGTTTGTGTTTTCTTAAGATCAAGTGATGACATCTTGACACTTTGGAGAACTTTCATGTGAAACCAGTGTTTTTAAGCAAAGCGACACTACTGAGAGGCCTCCATCACTCTAACATGTTGGACAGGGAGGATGAGAGAGGATGGATAGAGAGAAAAGCAGGAAGGGTGTATCGCTTTGAGGCCTCTCGCAGCTGTCGTGCTGCTTTACCCTGAGGCTGCACACCCACACATGCACGCACACACACACACACACACAGAGAGAGAGAAGGCAATTAGGCCTTACAACTAACTCATAAATCAGCCTCTTAACAAAGACAGTGACAACTAATCTCAACGGACGAGACAGATCACAGTGTGAATGAATGGCAGTGTTCAAGAGAGCATCTGTGTATGTCTTGATATGCACTTGTGTGTACGTACAGTATGCGTGTGTTTGTGTTTAAGTGTCAGTTGTAAACACAACTTGACTCAGAAGAGAGAGATCTCTTCCCAAAGTCAAACTTCCTTACATAACCCTCAAGTCCACACACACACACACAAGCTTTCTCTCTCTCTCTCACACACACACACACCTACACACACAAATACTTATCCCTGTTTCCACCTTACAAATCAACACATCCTTATAGATTACCAGACACACCTTAATCTCCACCTTAATTCCTCAATGTCTCAGGCAAAGGTACAAGCCAGCAGAACCCAGATTAGATTTAGGCTGCACTCTGGCAACGTGGCAGTGCTAAAAAATACCAACACACAGCAGGAAAAAAAATTAAGATCAAAAATACTGAGTCAACCCTTTGCATCAGATTTGTGAGTAAATCCAACGTGATTACACAGTGTCAGAAATGTAATGTGATATTTTCTGCCTGCAACACAAAATACCAGACTGCACAAATATACTGTAAATTGTTGGATTTAACTACAAATCTGCACTAGTTTACCAGTCTGATGTTTACCTGTGAGATTTCTGTACTTTGTAGAATCAGTGCAGGTGCATGCAGTATGTTAATGAGGAGTTCATTTCCACAAATCTGACACATCCACATGCTATAAATTATCAGTTGAAGGTCACCAATGAATTATTTGAAGACATATTATTTGCAGATCCAAAGTAGGACATTTATGTTCTCTTATTATGTCAGGATAATGAACTGGTTTCTAATGTTGTTGTTCTAACTTTTTTTTTTTACCAAATAACCAAACACATTTTACCAAAAACGATAAAGGCAACAAAATGGTCACAATGACAGTGCTTCAAATCAGTCTCAACAATGTCCTGAAATTAATGAAAAGCAATGGCTGTCTGGAGGTTATGAAATCAATATAATAAAGCTACAGTATGTAATTGTAAAACATTTTGAAGTTGAAATATGCTCCAAAACATGTCTTAATATGTAGAGATGCTGTCAAAAGCCTCTGTGACCTGGACTTTTTTAGTAAGCCTGACCCTTCTAACCATTCAGAGAGGGCCAAAGTCAGTGGCACAATTTTGAATCTGTTGCTCTGCAGATGTTTAAAGCTAGTACTGCCTGTGAAAGTGTATTTAATCACAGTTTTTCCATTTTCCCTTTAATCACTGTGTAAATACACCTAAGTATATGCCAACAGCAGCATGATATCATGACACTTTGCCTACCTGATTAATCTAATTGGTGATTATTTATGACTGTTTGACTGATTGATGTATAAACCACATGGTAACCTTAATACATAAGTCAGAAAGGCTGATGAACATTGAAGGTGTTTCCACATTTATTTTAATTCATATGGGTGGTAACAGTTTGTTTTGAGTCCCACATTTTAACTGCTATTATTTATTAATGATAAATATGTTAATAGTTAGAGTTTCTCCTTTGAAAACATATTCTATAGCCTATTATTATAAATGTGTTTTAGCATTTACAAGTGTGTGTGTGCGCGTGTGTGTACTGTGTACCACAGGACCACTAAGCCAGTCAACAAAGGGGTCCACTGCTGGTGGTGTGGTCTCCTCTCTGTCTATCTCAGGTAGAGTACGTTACTGCTAATGCCCTCTAAGATCCCTGCAACGCTATCCCAGAAACCCCCTCTCTCTCCCACAATCCTCTTTGCTCCCTGGGTCCCTAAGCACCTTGGCGTAGGGAAGGTGGCTCGCTGCGGATTGTCTTAATCTCTCCTTTTCCTTCAGAAAAGGGCTAAGCCAACCCGGATGTCACTCTCCCTATCACTTCAAAAACCAATTGGTTACAAGGATATATATTTTTCCCCCCTTCTCTTGCCTTCGTATGTGTTTCTTTCACCTCTAACCTCTCCCTCAACTTCGTCTCTCTTTCCCCTGTTTATTTCTTATCAACGAGTTGAGTAAAGTTTTTGGTAAAAAGACATTTAAAAGAAAAAAAAAGCAGAAACAACAGCTTCTGCATACCATCAAGGTGATGGAGTTTATGACTAGGTTTTTATTCATTTTACATTTTATATTAAAACAAATAAGTGACCAAGATTTATAACAAATTAAAACATTTCTAGACATTGCACCAAATTTCATCACAATAGACAGGAACTTCTCACCATAGATACTTGGCTTCGCACATTTCAAAAAATGTAGATAAATATTAAAAGTTTTAGTGGGTTTATCCCCCACAATACTTCATGTCTGCTTTAATGCTGCAGCTAAGTTGAAGATAAACTTCTGTGGTTGAGCTGAGGTCATTCCAAGGTTGCTCAAGTTGATAGGAAATTAACAGAATAAACTACAACAACAACAACAAACTAATGTTTTTCTTCTCTTGGACTAGTAAATCCTTCGCCTGTGTTTTTGTCTCCTGTGTTTTGGGTTTTTTGGGATGTTTTTAGCACAGCTGCTATTAGCCTTCATGTTAATCCCCTTGGAGAATAAACTCATTAGAACATTAATCACTGGATTCTAATTACCTCTCTCTCTCTCTCTCTTTCTCTCTCTCTCTCTCTCTCTCTCTGTCTTTCTCTAATTCAGGTACTTAGACAACCCACCCGTCACTGAATTCACAGGGGAAAAGTTACAGTAAAATGAATAAATAACTCCGCTGACCTGATGTCTACAGTATGTACTCTGTGTTCATAGCATCACAGTTTGAATTTATCACAAGCAGGTGATGGGACTGTTAAAGGTATTTGGGCTGAGTGTCTGGCACTTGTATTTCTGTCTTTCCATGGCTCTTCACTGTTTATTTATATACCATAAACACTGCTCTTGCAGAGACGTTAGAAAATACAGTTTATATTAAAGCTACATGAAGAAATTTTGACCACAAGGGGGCAAAAAACTCAAAAATGACATATTAACCAATAAGCTAACAATCGGCATTATCTTATCATCTTGTCAGAAGATAAGTTGTATGAGATCCTGCCTGACGTCCTGTAGGATTCAGAGCTTCAATAACCAATAACATGCTGGAGAAATTATATATCCAATATCCTATCCCCAATGTTTGTTGCTATCGTACATGGCTGTTCAGTTCATAGAAGAGATACATATTCTCACTTTGCCTCAAAAGGCCAGTATATGTATTACAAACAGTTCTTGCTGTGACTGGAAAACTGCTTTGAAGTGTTTCAATAATGATATGACTCAGCTTTTCATGAACCCTTCAAACTGTGAACCTTGAACAACTATTTAAACAAGGTTTTGTTGCTACAAAATATTTCTGCAACTGCATGGCCTTCTTCTTACCTCATAATCATTCAGGAACTGATTTTGGTGGGTAGTTTAGACAAATTCTACATTTCCAGAATATGTTTTTCCTGTTGGACATCTGTCGCAACCAAAATACCTACTGAGCCTGGCCAGATAATGTTTATGGATTTAAAAAATGTAAGTTGGCAGTGTCAGGCTACCTTTGCTTAACAGACAACAGAGCACCACCTGCTGAAATTTACTTTCCTCACTTCATTAATTTCCTACAGTAGTTTAAATTTCATGAGTCACTCATCCATGCCCTCTTCCAAGAACAACTGCAGACATATTGGGATATCTTTAACTCTGACATTTGTGTGAAATGTTTGCATCTTGTGGTCTGACACAGGGCATTTTGCCAACATTTCAAAGTTGTGCATGTGTGTGTCAGCTGGAAGGACACTTCCTGCTAACAGGCCACAGCAGGCTCTGAGAGCTGGGGGGAGAGGAGGAGGAGGCAGGAGGAAGGAGGATGGCAGTGAGGCATGGAGGTGCAGCTCCCTCATAGTCACACAGGACCACACAACAAGTCAACAAACCTCTCTCTCTCTCTCTCTCTCTCTTTCTCTATCTGCGTGTCTCTACCTTTTCCTCTCAGCTGCTGAAAGTAGAAAAAGAAACTTAAAAGCAGGATGAGGTTTTCATATTCTGAGACACTGCCACAGATAGTACTTGATACTCACAGCATTTAGTTGGCTTAACTGTCTAAAAGTGTCACATTAAGTGTGTGTGTGTGTGTATATATGTGTGTGTTCTGGGTGGGACTGTTTAGCTGTCACACAGAATGCATGATGTGGGGTCTTAGCGTAGCTTCTCATGGCTGAATGCACAGGACACACATGCACGCAGCTACACACATACACACACTCACACACACACACACACACAAGGCTGGCAGCGTTGACAGGTAGATGTAAACGGAGCAGAACTCTGCTAATCCACCTCTGCCTGGAGGAGAGAGAGCAAGAGGTGAAGTAAGAGCAGAGTGATGTTAGGTGTAGTAGTGTTTTCTTAAACACTAAAATGTTACTAAATGATACTGCATTACAAATGTGTGTTGTGCAGTTAAGTATTGATTACACCATAAGAAATTCACCATGAGCTACCAAATATACCTGATTGAATTTTTGGAAATTGTGTAATTAATGATACACAAGATATCTAGAACATACATACATTTTTCTGTTGATGTTTCTTGGGAGGAAAAGATAGTTGGCAGATATCAAGAGGGACTGAAATTTAATTCAAAAGCTTTCTAGCCAGTTGTCAGATAGGTGTAGGTGCATCCATCTCTGTAAGATGCATGCATTCAATCTTTACCTCCCAAGTATAACTATGTCAGTAAGTGCTCTGTGAAAATAGCTTCTATGGAGCCTGTCCCCTGCGATAATGGCAGCTCAGGTTACACTGAAATTAGCCATCGTTCTCCCTATCTCACTGAGACATCAGGAAGAAAGTAGTTGCAGTCATTCCAGTGCATATGCAGTCGAGCAAAGCTGTTGCACTGATCATGGATCAGATAAATACCACAACTGCAAGGGTGAGAGAGAGCATTGATCTGTGTGGATGATGCAGCTGCTTGAATGAGGGCCCTGAAGATGGCCAAAACTTTTGTCTCACTTGTAGTCCACAAATACAAAGATTTGAGATGTGACCAACAGATTTGCATATACTATCTGGAAGTGTATTATGTTACATCTAGATTTTATGTGGATTCAAGACACTTAGAATGACAAATATAACCTAATATGTTTCATCTGATGTAATGGTGTAGCCACAGAAAACCAGCTTTGGTTTTAATATTTTACTCAAGAAATTAGTGCAATAGAAACACAGCTTTCATTGGGATTTTGCTGTATATCCTGCAATACTATATTAACATAATATTCTGGTTCCAGAATACTGAGTATGTTAACTGGAGTACTCTGGTACCTGTTCTGGTTTCGGATCACCATGTGCACGTTGCATTCTCATCTTGATTGAGTCTACAGTCTGGTCTTACCTCTTTGGTGATCTAATAGAGAAACAATACCAGCTGCTTCCAGGCAGCCAGAGACCAAACTGGGTATTAAAACCAGAGTCTCAAAACTAGGATACTAATGTGCATGTACAGTCAGTGAACTCCATGTAAGCTTCAGTGAAACATTGAAACAAGCAGATACAGAGCACACTTTACAGTATACTCTGTTTTTTAAAGGTGTAAAGTTCATTTTCTTTACTTTAAAGTTACTGAAATTTAAAGTTTAAGGGGAAAACTCAAGGTTAAAAGGTTAGACGTAGTGCAGGATATGACAAAGCCACGTATATTTGAGTGTCAGACTCCTGAACACACCCACACAAACACATTCATAAATACACACACAGCTGGGAAGGCAGTGAGGGTAGATGTTATCATGCCAGTCTTGTGTTGTTTCTTCAGGTGCTTTTGCAGCAAGTCAGACCATGCAGCCTGCCTGCCCTGTCTGCCCCCGACACACTCTCATGCACTCATGCTCACGCACACATGCACACCCACACACACACTTTTCTCTGTCTTTGATGTTTGTACATTTAGCTTTGGTTTCTTGGAGGTGTCTGATGAATATAATTCTACAGCTTCTCCCTCCATCACTACTTTTCCATCTTTGCTCCCTCTTTCCCTTTGCTGTTTTTCTTCTCCTCTCTTCATCCCTCAATCCCACCTCATCTTCCTTCCCATCCTCCCTTATTTCTTCCTTCAATCATACCTACCTCCCACCTTCCCTCCCGTTGTTTTAAGTGAGTGTCATCAAGCTCACAGATGTTTAGCACCATTTTACCACTAAACCCTGTTTCCCGAGCAGTTTTTTCCTTCTCTTTCTCTGTGTCACACACACACACACACACACACACACACATACAAAGAAAGGGCTGCTGGAGTAATCATGTCATGTAAATTACCCAGCACACCAAGAGGCCTCTTCACCTGCAATCAGCCTCACGGTGCTTTAGTCCAACCTGCTTTCAACAAGAAACTTCTCTCCGCAAAATGGAGGTGGGGGCTGCGCATCCAGGAATGTAGTTTCAGACAAGACATGTTAGTCATCTGTATCTGTGTTAATATTGTATCTTTACATAGATATACAGAAGAATGCATTTTTTGGGGAGACCAGTCTACTGATTAACTGTCTGTTACATGAAAAATAACCAGACATCTCCCTGTCACAGTGTGACATGTCCATTCTCCAGCTAAATGTAGCAAAAAGGTCAGGAGGACATGGCTTTGGGAAGTCCTCAACCACCCCCACAGTGATTATTATAGAGGGTCAAAAAATCTAAAATAAACATGTTTTCTTCTTGAGGAAATGTAATACTTTTAATGTTTCTTGCGATGATGATTCTGTTTTATAGAACTTTTATAGAAACAGTTTTTGCTTTTTGACAGATTACGAAATCACCTGTCAGTGGTTTCAGTGTTGTGGCTGATCAGTGTGTATACTTAAAAGGCTGACTTCTTTGACTCCTGTTTCGACAGGTACCAACCCTTTATCCTAAACCTTGTCATCTCAGGTACTTTATGATACTTACTGTTTGTAAATTGCTTTGATAAAGTTTTATTGTTTTGTATTCTGCTGTTTGTTATTCTGGTGTTTAAAACCCTGGCTGCAGACCAAATTTACCTTCCCTTCATTTGTTTCAGCCTGACAAGACTTGACTTGATCAATTAGTATTTACAACGGATTATCACATCAGCAGTGCCACTGTCGCTGATGTAAGCAAATGTCTCAAGATAACTTATGACTTCCTGCCACTGCATAATGAGTGCTACTTGCATGCCAACAATCGAGAAGGTGTCGGTTTTCAAACGGGATATCTTTCATTTTGGAAGGAAACTCTTTACCGTCTGTGTCTCAGGCTGCTGCCAAATCCAGTCCGGCTTACTGTACTTTACCTGCCACTAGCCATAATGCAACTGCAGCTTAATATGTGACAGGCTTGGCAAGGCATAAATAAGGATTAGCTGTTTGTCATATGTGGTATATAGAATAGTTGCAGCATGTCTCAGTTGAATATAAAATGCAACTCAGCTTTTAATGTCAGCTGGGAATGGCTAGAACATGGATTAAATTAAAAAAAAGAAAATCTTCAAAGTTACACTTTACTGTGGAATATTATTATTATTATTTTGGAGCTGGGGGGCTGAAGCACCAGATAACCACATGACACTTTATAATTAGAAATGTATTTTCTATGCATGTCAGACATACAGAACATGTATGTTTCACAGTTTCCCAGTGCAGCAAGACTCCAGGCAGCTGGAGCAGGTAGAGACTGTCTGTCTGTTCCAGGGTATCAAACATGCAACAAACTGATCAGTGGTTTTAATGCTTCCTTTTGTCTCACCCAGTCTTTGACCTCTCAATTTATTCATTAAAACATTCTCATGTATGTAAAAGGAAAATATGCCCTTTACTTATGTGCCTGAAAGTGCAAGAGTTCAAACTCCTATTCTAGCCTTTCTTCCTTTGAATGCAAAGGCATTTTAAGTCAGGTGGTGTGGAAAATATGACGTTAAACAAACATGTCTGTAAGGTTAAACTAATAGTAGCCTGCTTATGTGTATAGTTATAATTATGTTCTTGAGCAGCCATGCAAACAGAGAACAACTAACATGAGCAGTCAAATCTTAGTCAAACCATATTTTGCAAAACACTGATTTGGTAATGAAGCCAAAAGTATACAATGTCCCATTGTCATCTATGTATTATGAAGCTCTAATAGACATTTAAAATTTAGTCTGCCTAAATATGTTTGTGTTTGCTTCTTTTAGAGTCTGCCTGATCATGTGATCACTGGCCCTGTTGCACAAATGAACCTTGTGAGTATCATATTGCGTTTTTTTATTTGATGTAATAGAATTTTCTTTTTGAAGAAGCAGAAATTAATATCAACAACGGTGGTTGTAGATAAGATAAGCAAAAAGCATCAATTCTCTCGATGCATTTGGAAAATCACACCTTGCTTCTGTATCCAGAACTGGTGGCTGCAGGTTCGACTGCCATGGAAAATGCCCTGAGACCTGCTCACCCAACAAAGTGGCACAGCTAAACAACTACTCGCTGGGGTAAGTAGTTGTTGAACTGCTGCAGCTGGTGAGCTAACCTAGGACCATGTTAGCTAGCCAGAAATGTACCAGTGCTAGCTCTCTAGGTTTCTCTCTGTTTGCTCTCTTATGGGCCCATCACTCACCCCTAGCATTCACCACCATACACTGTTTTGTTCTATAAAAAGAGGGGGAAAGAAGCTCTTCCTGATGAGCTTGCTAACAGTTCGTTAGCCTAGGTTGGTGGCTAATGGAACAAGAAGTTTACACTGCGTACTCAGAGGACTTATCTGCCTCATCACTACCTGTACACTTTCTTCCTCTCTTGTGGAGAGGTTTAGACAATACCTTTCTTTATTTTGGACTCTCTGGGTCTCTGTTGCTTTAAAGGTCAGCACTGTCAGGAAGGCTTGCTGCTGGTCAGGAGCATGAATTCACTTAAGCTGAACTAAATTTATTTTTTCCTTGTGAGCAGTTATTAATGGCAGATTCATATTAAAGCATTAGATTTCATTAGATTTTTCACAATACACAGAATTGTAGAGATTCCACTCAAATGAACTGAATTTACCATAAATTTGTGCCACTTTTGAATCTGTGTAACCAGACCATTCTTCCCTTATATCTATGTTGCTTGTTTTTGTGTCTGTATCTCCCCATGTCACACATCCCCATCAAGTGTCATCTTAAGTCACATGATCTGAGGCATCCACCAGCTGCGTGTGTCTCTCGAACATACACACACACACACACATGCACATACACTTATACTTAAGTTCAGGCTCATTCACCTGGGTGGGCCTGTCTGTCTGGCAGCAGTGTGAGGATTAGACCAGAGATTAGACTGACAAAACACACACAACAACAGGAGGAAATCGGGGTTGTGTATGTGTGAGTGTGTGTGTGTGTGTGTATGTGTGTGTGTGAGAGAGAGAGAGGAACATGGGGAACTTGGGTGTATGCACTCACATACGTGTGCATTTTGTGTGTGAGCACCGCTTAGCCTCAGAGGAATCTCTCAGACGAGTCACTCTCTTCCTCTCCTCTAAATCATCCGACCATTCAAGTCAAATCTTTTATTAATCCTTTCAGTTAACAGTGCATTCCATTCAAATCTGGCCTTAAAACTTTATGCTAACTGTGCATTCCATTCAAGTCAACTCATCCACAATGATATTACGCCAAACCCAGACAGGAAATGATAATTGTTTTTCAGAAGGTTCAGACTTACCCGATTCTTTCCTCTGCCCTCAGCCTAATTTTAGACTTTAATCCTGGTTCAGTACGCCCAATCCTGACCCACCCTGACTCTGACAGTTCCCTCAGGTGCAACAATGACATCAAAATGTGAGATGGGTTCTTCGAAGTTGAGGAACCACTTCAGGTTACTGCTGCTGCTGCAGTTGGCACCCAGACAACAAATCTAAATATGAAAAGTTGAAGGTATAAAAATGACAACCAGATAATATGTTGAACTGTAAAGGACAGAGGAGATCATTTTTAAAATTTGAAGGTTATTTTTCAAAATGTTGCCTTTTTAGCAGTGCTGTTTTTATGAATGAAACTTTGGGTATTTTAGCATTACAGTGTCTCACCCTGAGAAATATTCCCACACACTCTGTCACCCTTCAGGTTTGTGGTTTGCACAACGGCAGGTTGAAACAAACAACCGACAGTAATTAAACTGTAAACAAAGCGAACATTTCCGACATAGAAACCAAACTCGCACTGCTGGTTCTGTGAAAAAAAACACAAACAAAAATAGCTTATGTCCAATTGCATAATGTCATTATTACAATACACTTACACAGAGTGTGACATTAGTAATTATTGTGATACCCTAATCATGTCATGTAAATTACCCAAGAAGGGTCTTTACCTATAATCACCCACATTGTGCTTCAGTTCACCTGCTTTAAACTGAAAACTTGTCAGTGTCATTTCAGCACTATGGGGAATGTAGAGACTAAAGATGATATGTCAGTTATCAGTGTGTATTAGTAGTACACTGTGGATTTTATCTTGAAAGGACTGTAAGTGTTTGGAAGATTGGTTCCCTAGGGTGAAACTGAAGTTTAGCACCAAGTCATACACAGAAGATGACTATAAGATTTAGAAGATGAGATCTTGCTGAGTCCTGAATAATTGGGGACTACTTTAGTTACTAGTACTACACCCATAGCACACACAGGATGCTATGCACAGATAGAAGAAGTTATCAGGGTACAGTCACTGGAGAGCAGATATACTGTATGATACTGTACTGCAGCTACTCTGGTGATCTGACACACATCAACATCAGAAAATCAAAGGTTGACATATTCTGATGCGCATCAAGATTCCACCAGCGTGTGTTTCCTGATAAGGATAAAGATTATGTAACATTGTTATTATCACAACCACAATTTTAGAGGCCAAATCAGTGTTGAGTTAGGACACCATACCAAATGATAAAATTTATGGTGACAGTGGATAATTTAGAGTTTATCATTCACACCATCAGTTGACATGATACCTAAAGTGCTGATTTAATAAGCCATTTTTAGAATGATTCAGTTCCTCTCTTCCTCTCCATCCAAAGGAAAGACTGAATGTTCTGAACTATCTTCAACAAAACATTTCACATTAAATACACCAAAGTCCTTAAACAACTTATTAACCTATTAAACATGGACAATGGTGATATAAATCAAATTTTTTGGCATGTGAGTGATGTCTTGCCAGTCCCTAGTTGTTTGACTGCATGCAGCACAGTGAAATCATGGACATAAGCCAAGTGAAACCAAGTATCAGGCAGGCCAGCCAGGGAACCTTCTGAGTTGACTGATAAATGCACCTGAACAGGTTTGATACATCAGGTCAGAGATCAGGTCAGGGCTGTCAGAAGAGACTGATGTCAGTGTAAAGCCTCGTCTGTCACTGAAGTGATTGTCAACACACTGCAGTCTCATTCCAAACTGTCTGGTCTGGAAGTGTGTGTGTGTGTGTGTGTGTGTGGGAACAGCACACATTGATAAGGGGTGTGGGAGGGATCTGTCACGTTTACCTTGGATATTAAGTTGAGTTTTGAGTTGAGTTAGGCAGGTAAACACATTCCAAGTTTTTTTTTTGTTTGTTTTGTTTTGGTTTTGTGTGTGTCTGTTAAAGAGCGAAAGTATACAAATACATTTACAAATGTATTTTGAAGGTGCTTGTACTGCACTTGGCATTCATAGGGGTATATTGTACAGATTACATTCAACTTGAGATAGGCTTTTGAAATATCACTTTTGTAAGGTAAAACTCTTGAAACTGTCAATTTCAGAAACTCTGAAAAACCTCCTTTTAAAGTGCATTTTAACACTATTTAAATCTTGAGTCTTTAAGTTTACGTAATTCATGTAGCCTGTAGAGTTAAATCTATAAAATGATCAGAAAGAATGAAAAGTAGATGTGGAGATAAATTAAATTTATAAAAACATTTTTCCATTCTTATGAAGATTATTCTGCATATTGAGCACATTTACTAAGTACGCTTTGGAGCACTTTACCTTTAAAAGTTGTTTATGTTTAGTTAAAATATGAATACCGTATTTGTACATTTTGGCAATATAATATCAAATGTATGACTTTCAAAACAAAGTAAGACAGTGTTTTGTGATTCTGTTAAATGAAAGATTAGGAACAGGATTATAACAAAAACAATAAATATTAAAACAAATAATTAAAAGAATATTCCAATAAGTATGCTTTAAGAAACGACTTAAAGGAGGATAAAATCTCCGCCATTCTGTGCTACTCTGATAATCTTCTCCATTATGTCGGCGTCCTCACGCTAACAGCCCTTTCACATTTTGACTTAAGCCTTGGGTTGTTTCTGGGTAAAGAGGTAAAGACCGAAGAATAATCAGGTGCTCTGCTGTGGGGGTCATTTCTGATTTTGAAATGTACAAGCATCTCATGAAGAGGGAAAATATGATCATATCTCAGAATGGTATCTCTACTTTTACCAAAAAAAAAAAAAAAAAGGATTTGTGTGATGTTTGCACATTTTACCTGTGCTCATGCTTGCGTGTAGTCCTGGCCTTTTCAAGCCCTTTGTGAGTGTGTATTGTCTGGCCCCGTGATAGAAGTGGTTTTGGGGAGGGGCGGAAGTTCTCCGGAAGGTATTTGTCCAGAGTGAGGGCGGCTCTGCCCTGAGACTAAACAGGAGGGAACACAGGTACACAGTGACAGGCTTAGCACAGCTCAGGGGAAACAAGACGCAAACTGGACTGAGCGGGCTCGGCCCAGACACAGCTAAAACAGTACGCTTTTGATATTATGTCACATACAGTCTACTGTTAACCACTTACTGTACACATATATAAGTTAACTTCTCTAAAAAATGCTTTGTTTCTTATTGGTATGTATTTAATGTGTTAATCAGCTTTACAAAGCAGTTGTCTCATTTTCTGTTTTCTAAGTCAGGTTTTTTTTCTAAAGACTGGATCACAGATTAAGCTTTTAATGTAGCGGCTGCTGTTCACGGCTGAAGTTAAAGCCTGGGAACAATGCTTAAAAAGTTCAAAACTGTTTGATTCATCTTTTTGCTGCAGGGTAAAAAGGTCAAGGAACATTCTTCCTTTCATTGCTGCTTTGCTGTACTTCTCTACAGCCCATTCTACCCACTAATACCCAACATTTTAATAACACAGGTGCATTTATCACCAAGCGGAGCCTCGGAAAGAAAATGTTTTTTTAAGTTTCATCACAGAGTGGAGGACCTTGGCTTTTCTTGACATTTTCCAGTGGTTTCTTTTTTGCATTGTCTCTCAAGCGTTTAGTTCTTAAACATCTATTAAAAAAAAAAAAAAGTAAAGGAAAACTTTCCATCTGTCCATATCTTTCAACAATGTGTCTTACATTTTGCACCAAAATGTACCCCTGAACTTAAAAATTTTGATTCCTTTCCTTTCCTTTCCTCTCCTTTCTTCTGGGGTGGTCTGCACTGATCTCTTAACTCTGACATACCAGTCAAAACACAAACACAGAACAGTGTGTATGTGCGTGCATGTGTGTAGAAGTGAGGGTATGATTCAGAACTCATAACAGTTAAACAAGGTTTTAACATACCACTATTTAGGGTTTCAACCAGCATTAAGAGTGGGGAGGGTGTTATGGGGATAGAGCCACCTTGGTGGGAAAAAAAGGGATTTCTACATTTCTATTTCAGTCTTGGAATTAAATCCTTGATCTGTAGTGAAAAAATGTAAACATAATTATAGCTCGAGACATTCGCTTGAGCTTTAATCTTTACATAACACAGCAGGGAGAATTTAAGTGTAAGAATTTTTAGTGTCTCCCAATACTTAATATTTTGTCCAGTTAAGACACAAATCAACCAAACTGAATCACTGGATTTCATGACCATGACACATATGACACATGTTTGAAAGGAAAAGTAGAGTTGAAGCCAAAACAAGCTACTTTTAATATATTTTACTATCAACCTTTTATTTTGTCCTGACATAAATCCAATGTTGTGTCTGCTATTGCAAGTGGTACAAAATATACCATAAGATTGTAGGATAGTGTTTTGAATTGAAAAAGCAATATGTATACACACACACACACACACTCACACACACACACATATATATATATATATATATATATATATATATATATTTCAGATAGCAGTTACTGTAGCAACAACATAAACTCCATTCATTCTCTAGTTTCAGCTTCTTTGATGTGGGAATTGGCCGCTTCTCTCTGTTTATAACATTGTAAAATGCAAATTTTTTGGTTGGCTTTTGGTTTGTTGCTTCAACAAAACAACATGTTTGAATATGTCAGCATGGGTTTATGAAACTTTTGATGGACTTTTTTCACTATTATCTGATGTATTATTTACTCAATAATTTATTGACTAACTGAGAAAATAACTGGAAATGAAAACAATAATTAGTTGCTGCCGGTTTTGATATTATAACTTATTGCTGTGGTGTGATGGTCACAGTTAGCTAGCCTTTTATGTAACACAGCGTCAGTGAATGTGACGCTTTTGTTTTGAAAGGTTTTCATGAACCCTAGGGCCACGAAACCTACTCAGCACCTTGATGACTATGCAAACTAAACTTTCAATTCAAGTGGAAAAAATACATCAAAGCAAACTATTATAACAGCAATATGTATAATAGGAAATGGGATTTGAGGTTTTAATCTCTGCCTTGGCTCGCATCCAGCACACCTGGCCGGGCTCAAACAAACACACAAACAGGATCCTTAAAGATTTACAGATACAAATTGGCAACAGAGATCACTAAACAGTTGTGTAAAGCTGGGCTCATCCACTTCCTTTAGATACAACCTCTCTGTGGTTACTGCTTTCTCTGTCTCCTCAAAAGAAGAAAGAGAAGGGAGGATCGCAGTCGGCATGAAGACAGAAAGAGAGAGTTGAGGGAGGAACTGGAAGATTTGAATGCAGACAAAAGAATGCTGAAAATGAAAGATCTTAATAAAACACAAAGACAGTGAGAGGGAGAGAATACAGGGATGGAGGAGAAAGAAAAGAAAGGAGGAGAGGAAGAAATATTTTTCCTCCAGTTGTTGACATGGTGTCAGCCGCAGCTATCAGGGCTAGAAAAACACATCAGAGATTTGTTTGTTCTGTGAGAGTAAACTAGCCGGAGCAACGCCCTACGCCCTGCATCGCTTTCTCACACACACGCGCTCATGCACACACAGAGAAAAACAAAGTGTAAGGGGCAGGTTGGCTCTTGCAGCAGGGAAACAGTTTGCAGCGCAGACAGAGAGTGTGAGAGGCATTAGGAGGTTGATCTAAGGCGTGGCCCACATTCACTTACCTGGTCAGGTGGGGAGGGTGGGGGCAGAAAGGCAGGCAGTTTTAAAGAAATATTACCAAAGTAGTAATTCTAGTTATAGCTTTGTTCTGTGTCCAGCAGGTGTTTTGTTTTACTTAAGAAAAAGTTTCATTAGATACAGGGTGGCACATTTTAGGAGAGCTGAGAATCTGTACCAATGAGAAAGATTTCCATGGTAACGACAAGCAACATTTATATAAAACAAGTGTAAGCAGCAGTCTGGATGAATGGTTTTTTAGCCTTGAGGTAAGGATATAAGACAGATATATGAAATAAAGTGCATGATTGCTGGATCAAGTTAAACCGCTTTCAACTTGCCGTCATGTGTAAGCATGGCAACCACAAGAACCACACTGAGGAAAATGACAGAGGAACGATTTGAGTCCTCTAAATTATTATTATCTTACCATGTTCCTAACAGCTTGCTGTATTAATCATGTAATTTTACCACCACTATAACCTGCTCAGTTTGGCTGTGTGATAAGATTAGAGTAGGTGTATACAATGGCAGGAGAGGAACTCAGACCCTAACAATACAACAGTGTACAAATACTCAGATACAAGTAATTGATTTAAGATTAAAGATTAAAAAAAATTGAGAGTACAAGACTGACATTCTGTTGGTCATATTTAGAGAATACAACAAGCATTTGGCAAGTGGTGCATGTGTATAATAGAACAATATAATCATAGTGGTTGGTGCAGATTAATTTAACTTCTCTGAGAATAACATTTGTAGGAATATTTAAAAGTCTAAAAGTGAAAAAAAGATGATGGACAGCTAAATGTACTTACTTTACAAGGAGATGATAGTGAGTTCTGTTTCAATTCTGTAATTAGATTAGCTACATCAACATACATCAACTACATAATTCTGTGTGAGTGACTCGCTAACATCCTCTAACCCACTAATAAGCTTTAGTCATGTCATTAATACTGTTTGAGAGGCATTAAAACACTCTGATCTGTTTGTCTCTCTCTCTATGTGTGTGTGTGTGTGTGTGTGAGTGAGTGTGTGAGACCTGTCATCAGTTGAGCATACTGTATGTCTGCTCTGCCTGTGTCAGCCGAGCAAATGTAAACATTAAACCCTCATTAAAATACTGTTAATCCCTTCACATGACATGCAACCTCGAACACACACATACAGTCACATACACAAAATTGTATGCCTGTTATTAGGGAGGTGCTCTGTCATTCAGGTGAAGTTGTCATAATCAGCCTTGAAAGCTGCTCTGTAAAACATTAGACCTTTAGTTTGGAGGTGGGAGCTAATGGAAGTTTTGAGAAAACACAGAATTGGGTATTTACAGCCTTAAAACTATATATTACTATATTACTGAATTACTAGAGGAAAATGTTTGAAAGAAACTGATCTATATTAAAAAAATTATCCCACCAAATTGTCAGAATTTCCTACGCTGTTTTTAGGATTAGCGCTGTAGAACATAATTTGTATCTAAAAGTGAGATTTTCTAATTCATAGAGAAGGAGAAGTATTTGCCTGAATCTACTTCCACCCTCTTGTATTATCATTAACACTCATTAGCTTGACATTAGCGAGACTGTGACTATTTGTTGAACTGCAGTTGTCTTGTTCACGTCCCCAGCATCACCAAGTCTATTAGCACACAATCTCCAACATTTAAGTGATCACATATTTTAAAAAACTTTTTTTATCCCATAGCTCTTATCCTTGAACAGAGGCCCTACCAGAAAGTGGCACTTTCCTGAAAGTGGTGCTCTCCATGTTTCAAATAATATCTGAATTGAAGAGGAGGCATTTGTTAGTTAACAAACAATCACTCTTTGCTCTGTGTTGGCTGCAGCCTTGGAGGACAACAGTGAGGAGGAAAAGCATTTAACTGACTGCTCCTCTTACAAATTTAGATGTACACAGATTTTTTTTTAACGCTTTGGTGCATTGTTTTCCCTCAGTATCCCACAAAATTAATAGATTTTCCAATCTGATATAAGCAGATTTCTTCTCTATATACTATGTGCATACAGAAACATCTGAAAATGCTTCTTTTTTGTAAATGCCATTTGTGTGTTGTCTTTATGCAGATGATACCATTTTATACTGTTGGGACAACTTTTTACAGCTTTTTTGAAAAACTACTGTGTTACCTTCATGCAAAATTCAATTAAAGGCCTTAAAGTAATTGTTCAGGTTATTTGAAATGGGGCTGTATGAGGTACTTCTCCATTGTTAGTTTATTGCCTGCGGTAGATCCGAGTCACCATGCTCCTAGAAGCAGGCAGGAGTACTGGCACAGAGGCTTAGCCCTGAACTGCTGCAGCAAAAACATTTTTAGCCACTTAAAATAGTGTGGTAGCAAAAATGTGGCTGAAATACATTTTTGATTCTTATCCCTTTAAACGTTTATTAAACACTGAAAAACAAATACATGTTTTTCATAGAACTAATGACATTGATTTATTGTTGTTCAAGACAATTTTCAGCAACATGCCATCAGAGATTAGTAAAAACAAGAAAGTATATAATTTCTGCCTCTCACAAAGGATGTGTATAGATGTATAGAGGATGTATAACTTAAACAACTTTGATAACAACAAAGTGGCAACACTATACAGCATTGAATCCAAGTTCCCAAGACACCAAGGTTACTCTATGTTTGAGACTAGAACTCCATTAACACTGAGTAATGATTTGTGAAGCTCATAATTCACAAAACTTAACAGTCTTTGTGTTAAATTTCAGTCAATATATTAAATAGCAGAATGAATACCTAATGAAAGTGCTGTGAATATGATTAAGCAACATTTTAAGGATGTTTATGATGATTCAAAGAAATGAAGACATGGAAATAAATAGCAGAAATTGCTAAATAAAACATTTTTGTGTCACGTGTAAGTTAAAATTAATGTTTTAAATGAAAGATGACGAGAAAGTGTGACAGAAAGTATGACTGTGTGGGAAGCATGTTTTGACATTCACAGAGTGCCATCTCTCTTTACCTTGGAAATAAACAGATGGAAAGTGAAAGAGAACAAATGAGGGGAGAGATGAGAGAGGGGGAGGGCTCAGACTGCTATCTGCCATGCAGAGAGGCATATTTACCAGTGGTGTTTTTCAAAAAGACATTTCTTTCAGCAGCTATTTGGCTCCCACCAGGCAGTTGTGACAGGGAAATACATTAGGCCTGATTTGGTTTGTTTTGGTTGTTTTGGAGATGCTGCAATTATAAGAGACAGGAGGCTGGTGGGTCAGTTTGATTCTTTTTCTTTTTCAGCCAACCATCCTGTGCTCTTTTTTTCCCCTGCTCTTTGCCCCCTGACTCCCCCCCCCACCCCCTTTTTTTAACCTGTTTCACTTCCGAGTTTGCTGTCTACTTTCATCCCTTGTGCTCTTCCTTGCTAGAGTAAAAACTGTATGACTTGTTTTCCAAAATGTAACGTTCAAAATAGAACATTTGTGCTACCTGAAATTTATCAGATAAAATGTAATACTGTCAAACAACAAGTTTTTTTGTTGTGTGAAACAAGTACATTTTGAGAAACACTGTGACCTGTATGAAGCCTGTTTCTTCTTCTTTCATACTTTATCTCCCTCTGTTACTTTCCCCATTTCCCTCTATTTCTCCTAAAGTCAAGACTTCTCTTATTTGGGATAGGAAGCTTCACTCTTCACTCATCCTTTCATATATCTTTGTCTTTTCTCTCTTTCTGTCTCAGTTTCTCCATTTTCATATCTTTCATACTTTCTGTTACCCAGTGTCTTCTCTCCTGTGTCTTCTCCAGGTCACTCATCCTTCCTCTCATCCTTTTCATATCTCTGTTGTAGATATTAGACATTAGCTTCTATTTATATTTATTAGTTTGGAACACAGGCATAATCTTGAAAAGAAAAGATACAAAATGATATAAAATACTCTGTAATAATAATCAGACAGTGTGGAATAAAATGCAACCATTTGCTAAAAAAATAACAGCTTCAAAATTATTTTGATAGTACACTGACTTGTAATAGGGAGAATGGTGAGTGGGTACGATCTCCCGCGAGAGGTGGATAACTGAGTGATAGTCAGCTGCTTAAACTGCCAGAATCATGCCTAAAAATACTTGGAAGTCATTAAAAACCACTGGTGAGCTCTGATATCCAGCGAGGAAACTTTTAAAATATCAAGAATTATAAACAGAGTTTGACATGTTTGCTACAGTGACAGCACTGCTACAGAACAGAACAACAAAATTAATTCTCACATGTGGCTGCAGAGGGCGCTGTTATTCAGCAAAGTTACATTTTGTTGCTTTAAAGCTGCTTAAGAGGAAATGAGAGGCAGTCAAAGAAAAGTAACTTTCCACTAAAGCCAACTGTACTGTAGTTCTCCTTCCCTCCTCTTCTCTCTCTCTCTCTCTCTTTGGAGGGTGGCCAGATGGTTATGGTCAATAAAGGGTGCTTCAGGAGTTATCAAAGTGCGTGTGTGTGTGTGAGAGAGAGCAAGTTCATGTGTGTCCATTTCAAAGGCTCTTCTCAAACAGACCTCTCCTTTAATCCTGCCACCCAGCGGGACACATACTCTCTCTCTCTCTCTCTCTCTCTCTCTCTCTCTCTCTCTCTCTCTCTCACACACACACACACACACTCACACACACACACAAACATCCCTCTCTCTCTCCTACGAGGGGCTAATAGGGTGAAGTGAGTGTGTCTCCGTCTGAACAGTGGGTTCTCTTCAGGGTGGGCACAGCTCTGGGGGCTTGGGGTCCTGAAACTGACATGTTGGGATTTGGCCTTTAATCAGCGGCATCAGTGTGTTTCATAATCTGGGTCGGGACCCTGATTTGAGTCACAAGTAGATTAAATGTGGTCCCACAGACGGCTTCAGCTGCAGCTCAACAAGCTCCATTGACACTGCAGGAGTGTGATTGTGTGGACCAGATACTGTATGTCTTTAAGTTTGTGTTTCCACAGCCAAATAAACATAATCCCATTACCAACAGCAACAATGGAGATGTGATATGATTTAGCTGTGGAGCTGCCTGATTATAATAGTGTATAATAGTTTATAGAGATAGGGGCGAATTTACAACTTTCATTGTGAAATGCTTTACCCATAGAAACAGCTTAGGTGTAATAAGCACCAATGTAAGTAATTTATTTATTTATTCAATTCTTAGAAAGACATTTTTTCCAAGCTGTATTGTCAAAACCAAATTTGTATATCCAGCAAAAATAAAAGTCTGAACCATATGTTACAACATGCTTACTGAGAAACAAAATCATCATAGCTGCTCAAATATGAAGTTGTATTCTCTTAGCTTCTGAGGTTGGCAGATATTGACATTCAGAAGTAAAATATTCAGTATTGTGTATAGAAAGTGAGTGCCATTTTCTTCACTACAGTACATACAACTGTGATTCAAGAGTGTCAGACTGTGTAACACAAACCAATGTTTGTTTACTACCAATTGTCAACACTGGTTTCTTTTAACCATGACTACAATCTTTGCCTGTTGTCCAAAGTCTCTAATAAGTCTACTGATGCACATATGAATTATTTCAAATGAGGCTCATAAGGTTTGTTGAGGAAGTCAGTGATAAAATCAGTCAGTGTTTTTTGGGTTAGAGACTTGTTGCCCTGACAAATGATTGTTTTAAAAAGTCTTCTCTGACAACACAGTCCTTTTTTTCAGTTGTTACTAATACGATGGGGAAGTCAGATATTTTTTCACTCATGTGGAAACAAATTAGTATTTTGGTTCTGGTGACCTTTGAGATCCCAGGGTCACATGACGAGCTCTAACAGTAATCCCTCAGCCAAAGGCCAACCAGGAAGGTGAAGTCAACGTTTCTCTTAAATACAAAAGATCTCGCTGACTTCCCCTGTTTACTCCCCGCCCCTGCAAACACACACACACATGCATGGGCACACACAAATACAGACACATGTAGACATAGGCAAACATACACACAGAGCAGCTGTTTAAACTGTCTTTCCACTGAGACTGCACAGTGCTGAAAGGCAACCCAACCTTGCTGCAAACATGAACAGAAACAAGTCAACAAAATAAGCTGCAATGGATAAGACGACATGTTGGTAAACAGGTGTAGATGTGCATAACAGCAGTTGAATGTCCTAAATCATATTTCGTATTATTTGTTATCATTCAACTTAAAGTTAAGGCAAGCTGTATTTTCTAAATATTACACATTACATATATTTTAGTGTCTTCCAACTCTGTGTGCCACCCTAATATTTTCTACCAATTAAATGGATCTATTTTCCTCTTGCTCTCTCTCGCTCTCTTTCTTTCTCAACCCAACTGATCCAGACAGATGGCCTACCCTGAGCCCAGTTCTGCTCTAGGTTTCTTCCTGTTAAAAGGAAGTTTTTCCTTGCCACTGTCACTAAGTGCTTGCTCATGGTGGGAATTGTTGGGTCTCTGTATATAATATTGGAAAGAGAATGATCCAGACCTGCTCTATATCCAAAGTTCCCTGAGATAAGTTCGGTTAAGATTTGGTGCTATATAAATAAAACTTGACTTGATATGACCTAAATTACAGTCATCATTTTTAATGCTGGGGTTTTACTACAGTGTTGGGGGATTTGAAGATATGTGCTGCTGAGATTTCTGTTAACGCTCCTTATGTTTCAGTAAGATTTCTGTCTAGAAACAATGTCGTGGATACTCAGGTTATCTTTCTAAATTCAGCAGAAGAGAGCTCTCAATGAAAACTATAGCCACTGTGATCAGTGGTTTATTAACATCAAAAACGTGTCCTTGAATTCATGTTCACCATGTTCATGAGAAGAGTCCATTTGACAGACCCACTCTAGTTTCTGTTGTGATCCAAAGGAAGTTACTTTTATTTTTTAATCAGTTTTTTTGTGTCTGCCATTTCTCACTCCTAAAGAAATGTGAAATCCCAAAATGTTCCACTTGAAGGGAATAAAGACAATGTTTGTCTCAGTCATCGAGGCAAGTGTTCTCATGACTTATTCTGCTTGAATGCCAAGCATTTTGGGTATTCAACTTCCCATGTGTGTAGCTTCCATTTGAAGGTAACAGTAGACAAAGGAACACTGTCTAAGCCTTATGGGAGCTTTAGTTGTCGAATGATAAGAAAAATATTTTTGTTTTATGTTGGTTAAAATGAGATGTAGTACAGAAGTAAAGTGACAGAAAACCTGAGGATCATATTTCAGTTTTTCAGAAAGACAAATTAAATACAATGAGTATGAGAAAATAAATTGAGGAATGGAGTCAGTGTTCAGCTCTGAATTCACAAGACAATAGTCAGTGGTGGAAGTAGTTTTCAGTTCCTTTCCTTACGTACAGCAATGTAAAAACTTCCATTACAAGTGAAAGTCCTGCATGAAAAATCCTACTTAAGTAAAAGTACTGGTTTGATCCCTCTGACTGATAAAATATCATATATATATATTTTGTGTGTCAGCAGCAGCTGTTGTAGCTTCTGGAGGTGGAGCTAGTTTGAACCACTTTATGTGCAGTTTTATCATAAACAGGGACACCAGATAAATCTCTGTGGTCGGAGATGATAAATGGAAGAGGAAAAGAGAAAAAACAAAGTTCTGATTTTTGTTTTTTGTTTTTTGGCTTTTTCCTAGAAGTAACCAGTAACTGAAGCTGTCACAAAAATGTAGTGAAGTAGAAAGTACAATATTTCATGAAATTCATCTCTCATCAAGCTCTTTTTTTATGAATGACTATCTCCTCTGACCAATATGTACTTATGGTGTTTTTGTTAGACATGACCGTGATAGAGAGGGTGGTGAAATAAAACAAGGGTATATAGCTGTTATGTACACCCCTGACACCCCCCACTTCTTTATTCTGGGGGGATTTCTGAAGTTGAGGCAAGTAACAGTGAGTGACAGTCTGACTGGTCCTCAATAAACGTAGAGGCAGGTGCTGCACCACTAAGCCATATTAAAGAAAAATCAATTTTCTGTTTTTGTCAGCCTTTATTTCATGGTATATCTACTGATATGTCAACTCTCCCAAGTTTGTTCTATGTAGCAGATAAGAACAGGTGGATGGAGATGTGCCTAATGTAGCCTAAACTGGTTCCAATGCCAAGACCACTCTTTTATGAACATAAGTCAGAACTAAATGAGCCATTGTGATGCAAAAACATTTGTGTGTGTGTGTGTGTGTGTGCATGCTCTATCTGTCTGGTTTTATCTTTTCACCCCTCCTCTCTCTCTCTCTCTCTCTCTCTCTCTCTCTCTCTCTCTCAGGATTAAACATGTTTATCAATTATCACTCCATCTTGCCTCTAGCTCTCAGCACGCCACACAGCTAATTGAATCATTAAACAATCGCTACTCCTCAGGGAGTGTGTGTGCTTGTGACTGTGTGTGTGTGTGTGTGTGTGTGTGTGTGTGTGAGTGGTGGGAGAGTGTGTAAATGGGGTTAGGGGGGAGTTGTTTGCAAACATGATGATGCCCTCGGGTGCCTGCAATGCACTTGTCAGATATGTTTATTAATTTATGACAAATATGCGCACACACACATACACACACATACACACACACAGCTGGGGGTCTCTCCTGTTCTCACAGTGGCAATTGCTGGCAATTGGTCGACTCATACTGGTGTGTGCGTGTGTGCGTGTGTGTACCCAAAGATTGTGAAATATGTCCAGTCCTGCTAATCATACAGTGTCTGCGGGACCTTAGAAAGTATTACATTTATTAAATTAATTGAAATTGAATTTCAGGTCAAAAGGTCACTCAAGAACAAACTGTTTTACTGAGCGTTATTTTTTTTAGTTTTCATTACAGTTTTTTTAAGATTTAGGTTGTGTTACTTAGTTTGTTCTTGAGTGACCTTTTGACCTGAAATTCAATTTCAATTAATTTAATAAATGTAATACTTTCTAAGGTCCCGCAGACACTGTATGATTAGCAGGACTGGACATATTTCACAATCTTTGGGTACACACACGCACACACGCACACACCAGTATGAGTCGACCAATTGCCAGCAATTGCCACTGTGAGAACAGGAGAGACCCCCAGCTGTGTGTGTGTATGTGTGTGTATGTGTGTGTGCGCATATTTGTCATAAATTAATAAACATATCTGACAAGTGCATTGCAGGCACCCGAGGGCATCATCATGTTTGCAAACAACTCCCCCCTAACCCCATTTACACACTCTCCCACCACTCACACACACACACACACACACACACACACACACAGTCACAAGCACACACACTCCCTGAGGAGTAGCGATTGTTTAATGATTCAATTAGCTGTGTGGCGTGCTGAGAGCTAGAGGCAAGATGGAGTGATAATTGATAAACATGTTTAATCCTGAGAGAGAGAGAGAGAGAGAGAGAGAGAGAGAGAGAGAGAGGAGGGGTGAAAAGATAAAACCAGACAGATAGAGCATGCACACACACACACACACACACAAATGTTTTTGCATCACAATGGCTCATTTAGTTCTGACTTATGTTCATAAAAGAGTGGTCTTGGCATTGGAACCAGTTTAGGCTACATTAGGCACATCTCCATCCACCTGTTCTTATCTGCTACATAGAACAAACTTGGGAGAGTTGACATATCAGTAGATATACCATGAAATAAAGGCTGACAAAAACAGAAAATTGATTTTTCTTTAATATGGCTTAGTGGTGCAGCACCTGCCTCTACGTTTATTGAGGACCAGTCAGACTGTCACTCACTGTTACTTGCCTCAACTTCAGAAATCCCCCCAGAATAAAGAAGTGGGGGGTGTCAGGGGTGTACATAACAGCTATATACCCTTGTTTTATTTCACCACCCTCTCTATCACGGTCATGTCTAACAAAAACACCATAAGTACATATTGGTCAGAGGAGATAGTCATTCATAAAAAAAAGAGCTTGATGAGAGATGAATTTCATGAAATATTGTACTTTCTACTTCACTACATTTTTGTGACAGCTTCAGTTACTGGTTACTTCTAGGAAAAAGCCAAAAAACAAAAACAAAAATCAGAACTTTGTTTTTTCTCTTTTCCTCTTCCATTTATCATCTCCGACCACAGAGATTTATCTGGTGTCCCTGTTTATGATAAAACTGCACATAAAGTGGTTCAAACTAGCTCCACCTCCAGAAGCTACAACAGCTGCTGCTGACACACAAAATATATATATATGATATTTTATCAGTCAGAGGGATCAAACCAGTACTTTTACTTAAGTAGGATTTTTCATGCAGGACTTTCACTTGTAATGGAAGTTTTTACATTGCTGTACGTAAGGAAAGGAACTGAAAACTACTTCCACCACTGACTATTGTCTTGTGAATTCAGAGCTGAACACTGACTCCATTCCTCAATTTATTTTCTCATACTCATTGTATTTAATTTGTCTTTCTGAAAAACTGAAATATGATCCTCAGGTTTTCTGTCACTTTACTTCTGTACTACATCTCATTTTAACCAACATAAAACAAAAATATTTTTCTTATCATTCGACAACTAAAGCTCCCATAAGGCTTAGACAGTGTTCCTTTGTCTACTGTTACCTTCAAATGGAAGCTACACACATGGGAAGTTGAATACCCAAAATGCTTGGCATTCAAGCAGAATAAGTCATGAGAACACTTGCCTCGATGACTGAGACAAACATTGTCTTTATTCCCTTCAAGTGGAACATTTTGGGATTTCACATTTCTTTAGGAGTGAGAAATGGCAGACACAAAAAAACTGATTAAAAAATAAAAGTAACTTCCTTTGGATCACAACAGAAACTAGAGTGGGTCTGTCAAATGGACTCTTCTCATGAACATGGTGAACATGAATTCAAGGACACGTTTTTGATGTTAATAAACCACTGATCACAGTGGCTATAGTTTTCATTGAGAGCTCTCTTCTGCTGAATTTAGAAAGATAACCTGAGTATCCACGACATTGTTTCTAGACAGAAATCTTACTGAAACATAAGGAGCGTTAACAGAAATCTCAGCAGCACATATCTTCAAATCCCCCAACACTGTAGTAAAACCCCAGCATTAAAAATGATGACTGTAATTTAGGTCATATCAAGTCAAGTTTTATTTATATAGCACCAAATCTTAACCGAACTTATCTCAGGGAACTTTGGATATAGAGCAGGTCTGGATCATTCTCTTTCCAATATTATATACAGAGACCCAACAATTCCCACCATGAGCAAGCACTTAGTGACAGTGGCAAGGAAAAACTTCCTTTTAACAGGAAGAAACCTAGAGCAGAACTGGGCTCAGGGTAGGCCATCTGTCTGGATCAGTTGGGTTGAGAAAGAAAGAGAGCGAGAGAGAGCAAGAGGAAAATAGATCCATTTAATTGGTAGAAAATATTAGGGTGGCACACAGAGTTGGAAGACACTAAAATATATGTAATGTGTAATATTTAGAAAATACAGCTTGCCTTAACTTTAAGTTGAATGATAACAAATAATACGAAATATGATTTAGGACATTCAACTGCTGTTATGCACATCTACACCTGTTTACCAACATGTCGTCTTATCCATTGCAGCTTATTTTGTTGACTTGTTTCTGTTCATGTTTGCAGCAAGGTTGGGTTGCCTTTCAGCACTGTGCAGTCTCAGTGGAAAGACAGTTTAAACAGCTGCTCTGTGTGTATGTTTGCCTATGTCTACATGTGTCTGTATTTGTGTGTGCCCATGCATGTGTGTGTGTGTTTGCAGGGGCGGGGAGTAAACAGGGGAAGTCAGCGAGATCTTTTGTATTTAAGAGAAACGTTGACTTCACCTTCCTGGTTGGCCTTTGGCTGAGGGATTACTGTTAGAGCTCGTCATGTGACCCTGGGATCTCAAAGGTCACCAGAACCAAAATACTAATTTGTTTCCACATGAGTGAAAAAATATCTGACTTCCCCATCGTATTAGTAACAACTGAAAAAAAGGACTGTGTTGTCAGAGAAGACTTTTTAAAACAATCATTTGTCAGGGCAACAAGTCTCTAACCCAAAAAACACTGACTGATTTTATCACTGACTTCCTCAACAAACCTTATGAGCCTCATTTGAAATAATTCATATGTGCATCAGTAGACTTATTAGAGACTTTGGACAACAGGCAAAGATTGTAGTCATGGTTAAAAGAAACCAGTGTTGACAATTGGTAGTAAACAAACATTGGTTTGTGTTACACAGTCTGACACTCTTGAATCACAGTTGTATGTACTGTAGTGAAGAAAATGGCACTCACTTTCTATACACAATACTGAATATTTTACTTCTGAATGTCAATATCTGCCAACCTCAGAAGCTAAGAGAATACAACTTCATATTTGAGCAGCTATGATGATTTTGTTTCTCAGTAAGCATGTTGTAACATATGGTTCAGACTTTTATTTTTGCTGGATATACAAATTTGGTTTTGACAATACATTTAAGAAAAAATGTCTTTAAAATTGAATAAAAATAAATAAATTACTTACATTGGCATTAACATTACACCCTAAGCTGTTTCTATAGGTAAAGCATTTCACAATGAAAAGTTGTAGAATTTACAGCTTCCCCTATCTCTATAAACTATTATACACTATTATAATCAGGCAGCTCCACAGCTAAATCATATCACATCTCCATTGTTGCTGTTGGTAATGGGATTATGTTTATTTGGCTGTGGAAACACAAACTTAAAGACATACAGTATCTGGTCCACACAATCACACTCCTGCAGTGTCAATGGAGCTTGTTGAGCTGCAGCTGAAGCCGTCTGTGGGACCACATTTAATCTACTTGTGACCCAAATCAGGGTCCCGACCCAGATTATGAAACACACTGATGCCGCTGATTAAAGGCCAAATCCCAACATGTCAGTTTCAGGACCCCAAGCCCCCAGAGCTGTGCCCACCCTGAAGAGAACCCACTGTTCAGACGGAGACACACTCACTTCACCCT
>BRZM01002137.1:39327-50659 GCA_033238685.1 Lates japonicus
ATCAATTGTGCTTCGTTCGATTGCATGTTGGCTTCAAAGCCACATTAGCATAGCCACACCAAACCTCGGAACATTTATTACAAGCTCCCACGGTTTAGCCTCTATCGTCCCCAAAAGATGGATATAAAATCTCACCTCTACCGCATCTAGCCCTGTCTCCCAATCCTCCATCCTCTTTTAATCCTATAATAGTCTTTTCCAGTTTGCGCTTGCAATAATGTGAATTTTCATGCTATTTTGGCCAATATGTATGGTAAAAAATGTGATCGTAACTCAAAGCGCGGTAACCAGAATATCTGTTCTGCCGCCGTGATATTGTGAGACTCGTGGGCGGTTTTATGAGTATCTCTATCTCTGATTTATCTTTGGCATTCAATAATATCGATTTTCTATGTGTACACACACATGTTTTTAGTGACACACACATTTCTTATTCAAAACTCATGTCCGTGTATTCAATTTCCACCCTCTCCATTTCTGCTCACACAACACAGATAAATGCCAGAAATTCTACTATTTTGTTTTGATTTTGATTTGAAATAGGCTATAATAGTGAAAGGTAAACTAGGCTGGAACCTATTTATTCTTTTTTTGTTATTTCTGCATTGTGGATGATATTGAAAATGGATGTGGATTAACTCTCAGTTTCATACTGTTGACAGAAATTCAAATCATCTATCGGCATGGTTGTGACAAATGTGTACTTCTGCATGTTTCAAGTAAAGAGATCATTAAAACTCTATGACAGACCTTCAAACGCTTAAAACAAGACCTGCCTGAGCATCTGGACTAGCAAGAACCAGTCTGGTCTCCTGCCTACGGAGATATGTGTGAGTGCGTACGGCGGTTCATATTACAGCGTACAAACCCAATCCATCATAACATCTATCCAGGCACTGTGGGAAGCCAAGCAGGATATCATCCATGCCTCCGTCGTGACCACAGAGCTCGAAGCAAGTTCTTGCGGCTTCGGCACCTGCGCTCTATCTATCGCTCACGCACATCCGTCGATTTCTCATCCATCCGCGCCTTCATCGGAGTTCCAGAATCTGTCGGCCGAGTAGGTGATAAGGCCTGACGTGGGTGGACCTCTGCGCCTGCACGGTAGTGCGGGCGCCAGTCTCTCTCAGTCACTGACTATGCCCATAACGCGTTCAAGTGCGTACTACGCACGTGTTCATTGCGGTCGGCTGACACACACAGATGCGGTCTGTTTCTGTCAAAATAGTACCGAGTGGAAAACAAGGCGGCCTCTTCATCTTTATTCTCTGTTTTCCTTTTCTTCCTCTGTTGCGTAAAGTTGAGCGGTTCCAGACGGTAGTAATGACAGATGAGGAACACAAAGATGAGAAAGGAGCAAAATGAAGGATTTGAAGGTCCTTAGGGCGTGCATGCTCAAACACCAAAATGAGCCATATCTATAAACGTATAGATTTGCTATTAATAGAGCACAAAACAGCTTCCCATTGCAGTGCAGAGAGGTAGCAGGCAGGATTAAACAGAAAAGAGGAGAGGAATGGAAAGGAGAGAAATGGAGAAAAAATAAAGAGATAATGACAGGTTTCTAAAAAAAAAAATCATGAGTGTGTTTGGCTGGCGAGCTGCAGCAGTAAATGAAGACACAGAACCACATTGCCATATTAACAAAAACTGAATGAAACACTTTACGGGGAGTGGCAAATGCATGAGCTCTAAAAACTCTCACGCACAACACCCTCCACATCCACAGCTCACCCATCGCACTCCACCTTTCGCACACACACAGTCACCCACTTACCCACTCGCTCATTCCACCTTACAAACATACACACGAAGGCACACACCCTCCACCCTCGACACACACCACTCAATGTACTCCTCCTAAGCGGAAGGAGAAAGCCCTCCAATTATACGCGACTCCTCAGCAGACGGGCTCAGAGCTGCATTTATTAGGAGCTCATTTGGCTAAGCAGGGCTAAACACAGCGCATCGTGGAGAGGTGGGGGGGTTGGGGTGCACAAGAGGAAGAGGAAGATGCACCCTCTCTCTGTGTGTCTCGTGTGTGACATGAAAGGGAACATCTCCGTATTCTGTCCTAATCCAAACTGATTTGAGATGGCATAGGGGGGTTTGAGAGGCAGTGCTGGATTATTTGTTTATGGTGGGGGGGCTGGAACGCCTCTGCTTCCCCAGATTTACCGTCTTATACCGTCTAGCGGCGCATAATCGCCTCTCTTCCCCCAAACGCAACCCATTTACAGTTCAAAGCAGCAGAGCCTATATCTATCACAGGCTATATTATGATTAGTATTAATATCATCACCATATTCAAGGCTGAGAAGTCTCAGAGGGGAACGAGGAATCACGACAGTACTGTTGCTGCCCAAGTATGGCGGCTCACTCTTTGAAAGCATGACCTTAGCGAGGAGACGTTTCTCGCTCTAATCATCACTGCAGCTTTGCCTGGTTTGGGGGGTTAGAGGTGTTACTCAGCACTTTTACAGATGGATTTTTTTTTCCATCTTGGAAATTAGACAAAGTCTGTTTCCTCTCCGCTTTTCATTTTGCATCCAGGAGACCTTGAAGCAGCAAAAGTATGGTAAATAATTTGAATAGCAGGCGTCTGACACTGTAACCTTGCCAGCAAAATTTGAAAAATCAAACTTTTCTGACTGCAACAGCAGTTTGTCAGTTTAATTATTGCACAGTTCAGTTTTATTAGTATCTCAGGGTCACCTAGTGTGCCTCCCTTCACACACAGTGAAACCCTTAGAAATGATCAAACATGTGGCATTGAGTCTGATCTTTGGTCAAACTAAAAGGGCACAAGTCACTCCTCTGCTCATTGACCTCCACTACTGGTCACTAATACTTGCCTATAGAGCGGCTTCTGGGCTCTGCCTGTTCTCATTTGTGCCTCCCCAATGGTGGTGGTGGAACAAGCTCCCAAATGCCATCAGAGAAGAGGCATCCCTCTCTATCTTTAAGAATCTCTTGAAGATTCATCTCTTCAGATAGCAACCAAAAAAAAAAAAACCTCTAACAGCCTAGCATACTGAACTAGCACTTAATGTTCACTTTTGGTGCATTTATTTACCTGATCTTGCACTTTGTCTTATTGAGCAGTTTTAATATGTAGTACTTACTTCAAGGTTTCATACGCCACTGAAACTTTAGCACTGTCCCTCACTTGTAAGTTGCTGTGGATAATAACATCTGTCAAATGAGGAAATGGAAATGTAGAATACAGTTTTTTAAACAGTCTGAGAACCTTGAGGGGATCAAGAGGTTCCTCATAAAAAAAACCTAAAAGTCTGCAGGGTAGCAACATACTATGAAAATCATAATGAGCAGCCACCTTTATAGTTTATTCCTCAAGCTAAACTGATTATACTGAGTCATCAGTGTGTGTGACAGATTGAGTATGTTTTTATATCTTCTCTCTGGTAAGTGAAAGTGTTGCTGTCGGCTCAGTTGTGACACACAAACCTCACTGGAAAACAGTGGAAACCACAGAAACAATTGTAATGCACTAAATCTCAAAGGTGCACAATTGCTGAGCTGTGAACACCACAGTCTGAACCACAGTCCTAAGCAGCACCATAACATCGTAGTGAACGGTGATATGATTGTTTACGGATGTGTATTGAGATTGCTGATAAAACAAGTATATAGTCAGTTATGATGAATCTACAAGCTAAACTGCACAAAATAATATCGGCAAAGTGAGCCCTGATTTTCATGATGTGAAAGAGATTGAGATTCCTAGAAAGGAAGTGCTTGATAGCATTAAGTTAGATGTGGAATGAGCATTGCATTGTGGAACTGGAAGTTCCCTTTTGTCTGTGTTGTTGTGCTCTGTGTGTGTTTGTTTGCACTGCTTATGGGCAGCCACATTGCCATTAGTTGGGTTCATGGAGAGTGGAATGCATTATGATGAATACACCTTTGTGACTTGGAACAAAGACAAATGGAGAGATAGATCTTTATTTGTTTATTTATTTATTTTTTCAGCTTGGTACTTGAAGGTGGCCTTATGGCCTTCCTCAGTTCCTCAGCAGTTGGAGTTTCTCAGCCGTCATAGAGTTAAGTTGTTATCATAATTTCTAAAACACTTTGATTGTCTTCCTCAGAAAAAAAAGCTTGCATCAGGAATTGGTGGAGTTTTGAACAGTATTTAAAAAACCAGGAAGTGGAGAAAGAGGTAAAAGGTCATAGCAGAAAAAAAACATAAACACAGAGAAGTAAGCAGAGAGAAAGAGGAAACAGCAAACAAATACTTTACATACAAATAGATAAGACAAATTAATGAAACCACATTCATGGAAAAAAAGTGTAAGATTTCCAGAGAGACAGATAGAGCTGAATGGGGAAGATAAAAAAAAAAGCCTAGGATAATAATTGCCCTCCCTCTGTGGCACTCTGGTTTTTAAAGTGTGTTTTTACGTGTCTGCATCGTCGTGCTGCACAGCGGGCATCCCTGGCGTGGTGCCAAACTCCATCTCTCCTCACCAGGCCCAATAACCACCCAGCTATCTGCACCTGCTCCAATTATTATTCTATTAGCAACAAATACCGCACAATTACCGCTAGAAACCCTCACACCCAGGCTGCCGCAGGCTGTAAAAACCCAGGGAGAGAGAAATTAGCAGGGAGCAGCAACAGCAGCGATCAGACAGCAATTAATCAGCAGAGACACGTCTCTCAACGTGGAGAATATAGACAGAATCCCAACACCTTTAGCTCTAATGGAGGGGGTTGATGAACGAAGGGGAAGGTGGGAAGATACAGATGTGGCACAGAGGAGAAGGGAAACATTTTATTGCTAGTTTCTGTTGCACAGGTGGACTAAATTCCGCTACCTCGGGATCCTTGAAAACCACTCAGAACCCTTTTAAAAGAGATTTGACAGGTGGCAACATGTGAGAGATGACCGACCAAAACAGCTTTGGAAACCGTTATTAACTGATATCAGAAAGACAGTAGATCCTAATTTTGGGTAAATGATGCAGTGCTGCTGAAGTAGTGTTACGCTACTAACTGTTAGTAGGCCTACATATGGTTGGTTAGAGTGTTCATGTCAGGATTTGAAACATGTTAAAGAAAAGTTTAAGAACAGCAGTCCCCAGTTTATCCACAGTTTTCATTTTAAATCACCAAAGAAGTCAACTGCAAAATAATTTTTCATCATTTTTAAAGGTCAGTTCAGTTAGATGTTAGATGATAACCCTTAACCAGCACTGTATATACTCAGTCATCATTTAGCATGCCAAGCTGGAACACAAATAATGCAGCAATATGAGCACAGCAATGCCATCACACACCAGAAATCCTCAGATCACTAGATCAGGTTGTTTATTTGTAGTTTCTCAGGTTTTCTCATCACATCAGCACCAGGTGTACTCATCTAAAGCTTGTTGTACACTTAGTTACAGATTTGATGATCTAAAATCTAAAAATGGGCACATTCTGTATCTGTATAAATATGACTGGTCATTACCAGTCAGATACAAATAATCTAATATATTCATGTCACAAATAAAATTTTAAATTATAATATATAATAATAATTATAAAAGCATTAATCTAGTCTAACATTTTAGGCAGAAGATACAACAGTATATGCATTATATCTAATGTGGATGAAACAGCTTTTGAGACAGTCTACACAAACAAACAAATCAAATTTATCTGTTCCAACTATCAGAGATGATGATGATGTTCACATGTTACAGCAAGAAATAATTTCAAATGTATAACGGCCTTAACTAATTATACCCTAGACACTCTGAGCACACTAAAGCAAGTCACTGCACAAACTAGGGGCTAATTCTTTACCTATGCATTCAATAAAGCAAAAATTCAAATCATTGTCTTGCATCATATTCAAATCAGTCAGTGTACAGAGCCAGACATCGGCAGTTTGCCAGCTGATCAAAAGTACCACACAGCTTGGGGTAAAACAAAATACAACATGTTGTTCTCAGTTGAAAGTTGATGCAAATTGCTGCCCAAATTGCCCTTTTCTTCTTTTATTTCTTGATGTTTTGATGTGTGTTTTGGTCGTATTTATGTTTTATGTTCTGTCATGTCTTTCCATCATCACCTTGTCATACTGGCAGACAAAGATTACAGGCATGGTGCCAGAATAAACACTTCACCTGACAACAACATCCCAGCTGTCGCTGCCTCGTCCTGATAGGCTGAAGATGTCCGGCTGATACAAAGGCAAAACTCGAGTAAAAAAATGCTCCCAGCACGCCAAAATATACCTGCTGCACACACACACACACACACACACATACACAAATGAAACCCACTAGTATTCATATTCAAATGAAAATTCTTATCTTTCAAATTGTGGCTGCTCCCTTCAGTTGCTTTTAATGCATGTCGGAGAGATTGAAAAGTAGGTGAGCAGAGAGAGAGAGAAATGGGAAGAGGCAGAGAGAGAAAAAGAGAGAGAGAGAGAGATGCTGAAAGGAGAATTTGGGTGAGGCCAAGGCAACATCACATCCTCTCCCCAACAATTTATCAGCCGAGATTTTGACAAACAGACAGACAGACTGACCGACAGACAAATTTCTTTTACAGGCCCGTTAGCCACGCCCATGATGGCTGTCAAAACAGCAGTTAGGAGGAGAGAGGGAGAAGGAGTGACACAGAGGGAGAAAGGGAGAGAGGGGGAGAGAGAGATAAAGAGAACATTGAGAGGAAAAGAGAGAGAGAGAGGGTAAGCTGAGTGTGTCTATCGCTCTCTGTCTTTCTTTTAATGAAACAGTGGTGTGCTTTTGGAGACAGTTAAAGCTGACAGAAGCACTCAAGATCTGGCCAAGAGGTCTCACTCAACACACACACACACACATTCCCACCTTACCAACAGTGGACTATGGTGCTATGCTGACCAAGTCTGGGCCACTATCTCTAGTTATTTTTGAGCAAACAAGCAAAAAAAATAAAATAAAATAACATTTTTATTTAAGGCCTTCTTTCATGATATAAGAAAAATAGCCAAGAGCTGACTTGCAACTCTGTCTAATGTCCACCTATCAAAGAGGGGACCTCCACAGCGTGCAGTGGCTCTTCCTGTGGTGAATACAGACTGGGACATGAATACATATCCAGGGCGATCAGGGGTTAAATTTTTCAGCACACGTTTTGTCTGGTGTTAAAGTCTCTGTGTGTGTATTGCCCCAAGGAGACTGGAAAAAGGGGCTTTCATGGCTGATACTGGACATACAAGAGAGTACAGTATTAAGCCTGGACCAGTAACTGTATATAAAGAGGGACAACACGTCTCCTCCCACTGAACAAAAATGAAGCCAAAATATCCCCAGTATGGCTGCAGCCATCTTTGTGCTGGTGAAGTAATTTGTACCCAGAGTCTGCACAGTAGTGATCAGCCAGTGGAGCTGTGGTATCGAGGTCCCACTCACACACTCACCTGCCCATTCACGAATCAATCACAGCTGTTAGTCATGACGTTTCACCCGCTGCCCATTGCCATGCCATGTCATGAAATCCCTGCTCCAGCCTGCAGAGGCAGTGCTGAGAATGAACTTTAACACCAAAACATCCACAGGTCCCCTCAAGGTTAAAAGTAAAATAATTTCAAAATGCAGTTTTAAGCATGCTTATATAATTAATGGCAACCCCGCATGGCCCTTGTTGGCCTTTGGTCCATCATTGTTGGTATGTGTAATGACTGGGAGGTCCACTGTTGATAGGTGGCACACACACACACACACACACACACAAACTATTTTTAGGAATGTCATGCAGCAAACATGTACGTCCTTTGGTCTTTGGGACACACTGGGTCTTTTACATCTCTCTTTCCTCTGTGTGTCTGTGTGTATGTGTTTGTGTGTTTGTGTGTGGCCTAAGGCTAGACCAGCCGGCTGTTCTCCAGACTAATTCACACAAGGCGAAGGTCAACCAGAATTCCTCCAAGGTCTCTCTGTCTGTTTTTCAGTCCTTGTCCAGTCAACTTCTTTCTGTCTGTCTTCCTCTTGATTTTTTTTTTATTTGTCATTTGTCCAGTCTGTGGTATAATGTATCAGTAAAAAAAAACATTGGCAGAGTACCGCTAGATCGCCCAATATATGTGTTTTAAACAATCATTCTGGCCTAATGAGATACATGAAGATTGTAATCCAGACTTTCCAGACCGAAGTATTTGTCTTGAAAGAGTCAATGACTGCAGTAATTAGCGATCTATTCCTAGTTCAGATTTAAATGTAATTGTGGGATATGATTATGATGTGGTGAGACAGCTCCTTGATAGATTTTCCAATTCAAAAGTTGGTGCATAGATTGCATGCTAACTGCAAACACAGGAGGCCACATTAGCTCATAGTACATACTGAGTACCATTTAGCCTGCATATAGTACTATGGTTGTATAGTACTAACCATTCCTCCTTAGTTCTGGTTGGCTGGTGATTGTTTGTTACAACTGTGTATTACAGTAGTCTATATCACATACTTCTTATGTTCCATTCACAGTTCAACCACAGCCATTTGCTGGAGTCAGCATTTGATGCTTTTTCCAGCAGATTCATCTCAAAATGTATAAAACATCAATTGGGAAGTAACTGGATTGAACGAGTAGACAATTCAACTGTCGTAATCAAAAAATTTTGAGGCAAATTATTACTTTTGCAGGCCATAAACTTGAATTTGCTGAGAGAATCCCAACACTTCAGCTGCTTCACGATATTGGTATAAATGAACTGTCCTGCTTTTAGCCTGTAGAAAATAAATTTACTGATTTCTGTCCAGAACAGAGATATGAGGGCTAGGGATATGTCACAGCAGTGTAGCCCCATCAGCTCCCCCTCAACTTGGCCTGTTCTAAACTGAAAAAGCCATGCTCACAAAAAAAAAGTTTTTCCAACAATTGCCAGCTGCACCCAACCAAGAAACCAAAAACTTGACTTCTGGCTCCAATCAACGCAACAATGCAGGGACCACAGCGAATGCAAAATATTAAACAACTGAGTGGAGTTAGTTATTGAATGACCAATCAATGCATTTAAAATAACATAAAGTTTAAAGAAGCTTCTCTGAATGAAACATAACCCCTGGCTGTGAACCAAGTCCCGTACAGGGTCAGAGACCTGAGGAACACCTCAAGGCTGCAGCCAGCCCAAAGAGCAAAATGAAAAGATACATCAGTGAAAGAACTCACAGTCCAAACCTGACTGTAGATAGAAATGAGTAAATCAGAGCTCATCTTCTACAAGGCCATCTGAGGTGTTGAAAGTTGTTGTAAACAAAATAAGGCCACTGACCTGTGTGGAAGAAATCAATTCCAGAGATTTATTGATCGACTCAGAGGCAGAACAACATACACAGCGTGCAGTGCTCATTTCCCACCCACACACTAGCACTTGACATCCTCGCAGTGTAACACTCATAAAGTCGTCTTATTATGTTGTATAATATCTACATTCTTCAAATGCAGAAATGGTAATTTATGTTTTCATTTTTGTGTTACATGAACTTCTAATTTCCTCACTGTGTATGAACACATGCACATACACAAACCTATAAAAACCAATGAGCATAGAATAATAGTAATAGTACAATAACGGTATAATGGTAATAATAATGTATTTTAGCAGCCACCATGGCAATAAACTTTATTAATGTAAGAACAATCTGTGTTTAAAGGCCTTAACACAGTGTGTAAGATAAGTTAAAACTTTGCCTGCAAAAAAAAAAAAAAAAGTTTCAAAAGGGACAGATGTAAAACATACAACAAAATAGGGAAACCTGTCAGGAAATATTGGAAACCTATCAGGAAAATTTCATCAACCTACATTCCTCCTTCTTTGCTGCCTCTTTCCACTTATCACCCCATTTATCTTCTCTCCCTCTTCTTTTTTATCTTCTTCATCGACATGCTCTACATCATATTGTCTTCTTTCTTCATTTTTTTCTCTCTTCTTTCCTTCTTGCCTTCCTCTCTTTTCACTCCTAGCTTTTCCTTGTCCCTCTCTTACCCTCTTCCATGTTTTCCTTTCTTTCCTTTCTCACCAAACAAGACAAACGCATCAAATGAAGCCTTTCATTGTTTTGTATATGCAAATTCGACCGAATCAGAATTAAATAAATGTCTCCTTTATACAACGTTACTGGGTTTCATAAGGACTCCATTCACACACATGAAGAAATGTCTCATTTCCATTGGGACACAATGGTTTTGGCAGCTTTTTGTCCTCTTCCAGCTCCCCCCACCATTCCCTTTGAAAAAAAAATATTAAAAACTAAAAATAAAATACATCCCAAAATTTTCAAGAACTCTTATTATTACTAATCGCCATGTTGAGGCCAATTCCCCTTACATGTGCATCATGGGAAATGAGGGAAGTAACACGGTATAATGCTGTCTTGTTCATTTGGAGGAGGGATATGCTACATGTCAGCTATGTTTAAAGACGCCGCATGATATCTTTGTCATCAGGCCGACAGAAACTGTTGGAGACGAGTATGCTACCGCTTGTCACAAACAAACTCCTGCAGAGAGGGCGCAAGGCGCTGTATGGAAAGCTTTTTGTAATTTAGAATCAAATTAATTATCTATGACTTCTGTAAGTTTGTCAGAGTGACAAGACGGACGGCTCGGGACAGAAAACAGTTAATGTTGTACCACTGCAGCCCAAAAATTATTTCAGCTGTTGAGGAAATGTACTGAAGGAAAGAAGGGCCTAATTTAATTTGTAAAGTACATGTGGAGATACACAAGGGGCAGATGATGTTAGCTGTAGACGATGTAAATGATAATGCAGAAAAAGTGCACAGCGCCCTGTCGATTGGAGAAGAGTTAGCATCACAGAGATTACGAGGTACAGTACAGTGTCTCTGCCTGCACAAACTCCTGAGATGGGTCATGGTAAGAGTGGCAAGGGTGGAAGAACTGAAATTCATCTCCAAATAAATCTCATTATTTTGGCTCGAGTTTAGGTGCTATGGCGAATATGTGACAATTTAGTATGGTTCATTACAACTTGGCCCGTCGGTGTTGTTTTGCAGACTACTTTTGGTTATTATACATTAAACATATATAACATTAAAAGGGACTCTGAGATCTGGGAATAGGACAACATTGTTACAACAAAGTTTGAGAGCCTAGAAACAGAGCAGTTTTACCAGATAATCAAACCACTTAAACTGAGGAAAGACCAAAAGTGAACATACTTCAAAATTAATTGAAACTGGTTTGTAAACTATGTAGGGATGTTAACAATAGACAGTTTGGGAAAGAACTTCATTGTTTGCCTTTGTTTTCTCCACTAAACCATTCGTCTACAATTGCAGGTCGGTTCTGTCTGATCATTTGATCGTTT
>BRZM01002137.1:59720-93930 GCA_033238685.1 Lates japonicus
AAACATATTAACTTTGCGCAGATGACCGACATTACGGATTGTTTACCGGGTCACACACAGCCAGCATAAGAAGAGAAATCACAGTCCGGTGCGTGACGAACATCGCCTCAGTTTCAATCATCATTGTCCCGCTCGTACTAAACCAATAAGCCTTACAGTCATTACGTCGCTCGATCTACTTAACACAGCACTATCCTTTCGTGATTTGGCAAAAACAGAGGCAAAGAGTTTTATCAGCAAACCAAAAACACCTTCCTCCTTCCCCTCTTCCTCCTCCGCATAAACCAAAGATTGATCGAGTTGATCGCGCCGTTAATCGAGTCAGGTCGATCCCGGTAACACACCGTTACCGCGTCAACACCCAGCATCCTCAGCATTAAACAGACTGCTTCCTCGCCATATCCTCTCCGGTAATGAGCGCCGCTCCAGACCGCCCACCTGCGGCCAGTACCGTCTCGCACAGCGACGAACATCTGTTCTTGTGAATTAGACCAGCCTGGCGATGTTCTTCAGCAACAGCACAATGATTGGTTAAATCGATGACCGGAATCAATGGTCAACCGACTATCAGTCCGAATAATAACAAAACTCCGGACAAGACAAAGACAGTGGTTTAGCGTGTTTTCAAATGTTGAACACAGAATGTCAGAAAGTTGTTAACAGAAAGCACCGCATAGCAGAGTTCACCGTACGATAACTGTAACCACCGTTTTACTGGTCGCCGCCGCGCTGGAGTATTCGACATGTGGCAACTTCCTCGAGATTGGGGTCCGCGTTGGGTCTCAGTTGCCTTGCCGTAATACAAATGCCACATTATGCATGCAGGCAGTATTTTATGCAGAGCACCATTGATCAGTTACCAGACTCTCGAGTGCGCTGGTCACAACTGCATCAGTTCAATTGTTTGCGTGCGTGTTGTTAACCGCTCAGCAAGTGTGTGTGTGGCAGGCAGTGTGTGTGTGTGTGCAGTGCGTGGCCGAGGCGGCGGCATTGCTTCATGAGCTCAATACCTGCCTCAGCTTCAGGACTCCAGAGAGCATTGGTAGGAAGGTTTCTTCATTGACCTGACATGGATGACACCAGGCAGAGCGAATAGCGTGTGCAGGTGTGTGTGTGTGCGTGTGTTCAGTGATCATCGCTGATTTTACCCTGGGTCAACCACAGTGCCGAAGTTTTCACCGGGAGAAGAGGCACAGCCAGAAGAATGTGCGCCGCGCCACACTCCGCACCAGCCGGAAAAGTGGTTTTCTTCGTTGCTTCAGCAGCCCGAACGAGCGCAAAGACCGATAACGTGCCACATTTACAGGTGACAGTATCAGATTGCCCAGCATTACAGTTGTGTCCTCAGCCGTTCTCGTTATCCAGAAACACCGGTCGCGATCACGTAGAGTAGCGTCTGCTCTCCAAAGCCAACGATTTCGGTTCGTTTGGTTCATTTTATTGTCAGAGAGTCTATGAAGCCGAATATCATGCCATTTTTCTCCCACCGCCTCCTCAGTTTCAGTAATCCCGTCAAGTACAGCCTTCATGCGGCTGCACGAGTTCAGCCATCATCGATGAGTCCAGACTTCGCCGAATCTCCTCGTGCCGGAACATCTCGTCGCGATGAGTACCCCAGCCCATCAAGCGAAACGGAGATCTTAACCAGAACGTTGCTTCATAGCAACCGCGGTTTAGCGAAGATTGGCGTACTTACCGCAGCCATTTCAGCGCCCCGTTTACCGCATTTCTGGGCGATTGTTCAATAAACGAACCGAGTCCGCAGACGTCATGGCTTCAGATGCCGCGTTACGTGGCAGCCGCCGCAGTGACAGCCTGACCGTCAGTGTCTCATCTGGCAAGATGACAGTATGCGTGATCTTCAGTGCGCGGCGCCGTCCAGCCGCCGCGCCCGACCGTCATTTACCGAGCAGCCGCGCTTGAGGGTCGTCCTTTCGCCCATCATTCCGACACAATAAACACAACATTTTTTTTTCGAGGGTTTGTTTAGCACAGATGAACTTGCCTGCGTTAGTTCATTTCGTCCTCATTGGCAGAGGAAAGAGTCAATGCATCAAATCGGTTCAACAGTTGCGTCGACGACGGCCGGTGCTGGCTGACGATGGTGCAGAGTTCAGCCGCTTCTTTCGTTTCTCCGCGCGAAACACGAACATCAATCATCGGCTTCCTTTTCAATATGGCGAACAGACTTTTTTACCTCATTTATTGCAAAATACTGCAAAAAAAGCGACGAGAGCACCAAGAGCCAGGTGGCCGCGAGGAGAGACACCGACGTCTTCAGACAGCATCCGCTGATGAGTAAAGGTGTTCATCAATGTGATAAAGCCTCCGAAACATTCCTTTGACGAGTAAGTGCGTGCTTGGTATTGTCGTCGCGGTACTTCCAGTCACAACAGTATCCGCCCGTGCAAGCATCTGCGTGTTTTGATGCTGCCGCACTGTCTCAAGCGACCTTATTTCTGTGGGCCCCTCATCCTCCTCTCTCAGACCGACAGAGTTGCCGGTTTGACCGGCGAAACCGCACGCCGGCGGCATCCGGCCTGTTTCCAGCATGTCAGCTTCAGCGACAAGTCGTTTCACTTCATTCAGCGGTGGCACAAAGCCCTTCACCGAGTCAGGCCGCAAACATTCATCACAGTGTCCTGATTAATCGATTAAAAATCGACACGCCATCGCTAAACATCACAGACCTCAACGTAAGATACATATAGTGTATTTAACAAAATGTTAATTATACTATTGATGATGCATCGATGACAGCAGTTCATTGCAGCTGGTCAAGGCACCCGATTTGTCAGCGTCCATTTTTGCCAGGGGCTACTTGTGCATAAGAAGATGTTTTGCATGTAAACAATTCGCAGCACCACCGTTGTTACAGACGGCGGAGTAGCACACGGGGTGCAATATTTCCCCGAAACAGTACTGGCGAGCAGCGATTACCGGGCAGCACTTTAGCAACGCATTTGTTTTTCACCACCCAGCCGAGCTCATACTGTTAACGATGCAAAAGCTGATCACACACAGAGTTGTCTCAGAGCGTAACACAGAAGGCAGCCATGCAGAGTGAGACAGAGCCCTTCACCTCTCGACGAGCCTGGCTACATCACATTTCATGGCCGCTCGCAGCTGACCGTTTTGCACCACACAAAACCCGTGCATGCGATGCACGGTCGCCAGGTCGTCGGCGTGATGCGCAATCACGGCGTACGAACGTCATCAGAAAATCTCCGGTCGAACTCCCGATGACGCCATCTGCCACTACAGCGGCCATGCGCGTGGCAGTGCCCCAGTCACGCCCGCCGAGTAAGATTGCAGTATTTTCGTTCATGCGGTTTTATGCCACTGCGATGAGGTGACCAACGATTCTGTTTTACGATAGTAAAACCCACATCGTTTCCGCAGCAGACCCTGCGTTGCAACACAATATGCTCGGCGCCCGAGGCTGCAACCAGTTCGTTATCAGATATAAGCTTCCCCCATGTTCACCTGTTTAATGACAGCTCATCCGTTCCGTTCGCCTTCAGCTACGATCATCGGCCCCGACCACAGCCGGTCAGCTGGTGTGTGTGTGTGCGTGTGTGCAGAGCGAACGAGTTGCTGGCTGGCCCAGCCGGTGTGGTGTGGTTTAACCATGTTTGCCCCGCCCACACCGCAACGTCCCAACACCCTCACGCACACCCGCAGCCCAACACAACAACACGAACTGGGTTGTTCCTCTTCATCTCAAAAACAGAAGAAACACCAGCCCAGCAGTTACTCATCAGAGCAGACGATCTTCAGCGTCTGCTCGATGGCGGAGCGGCAACACAGTGAAATGCACAAACACCTTTCAGCACATTCAACACGACATTTTGACCGCAACGCGTTATTCGTTGAGTTAAAAATCAGCGGTATCGTTAAAACATTAAATGCCGAGATTTGATGAACATTAAACAAACAATGAACAACAGTCGACATTTTTTATTTGCCCCTGCTGGCTTCCAGTGCCATTTATTCGACTTCCACGTTCGACCACAGGTTGATACAAAGTCATCAGGTGTTGGTCTAAGAGAGACAGAGGAGACCACCAACGTTGCTGGCCGTTCGTGTGAGGAGAGAGTCGCCATCACCACGCTTTCGATATGAGATCGAGTTTGAGCGGAAGATTGCATAGTTCATTTCAACTTCTTTCTTATTCAGCACGAGGCGCACCGTCGATTACCGTCGTTACCGCATGTGCGTGAAAGAGTCAAATGAGAATATCGCGCCTGTACGCACAAACCATCGGCATGTGATGTTAGGAGCGGACGTCATGACCGCCTGGTCAAACCGAAGACCACAGCTGTGAGTCCGCGCAGAATCATGATCAGGTACCAGAGCGTCACGACGCATTTTGCAGTTAAATGCACCGTGCTGCCCTTGCCTGGTGCCGGGGTCACATTATTACAGGAAACCGAGATGGAAGTGACCCGGACGATATCTGAGGCAGGTCCACCGAATGACACTTCAGGTCGCTTTACGCAGAGGCAAACAAAGAACATCCACTTGTCTGATTTTTATCACAGTTCAGTTCTGCTAATTTACAGACGATTAATCATCAATTTTCAATGCTTTCGTCTTCATAGTCCGAGCTGCTGTACGCCGCCATACTGGCACGCACCGCTGTGACGACAATCACCAGTTTTAACTCACCACACGACCAGTTTGAACCAGCTGGTAGACACTAAGAACTTCAGTTACTTATCACGCCGGGTTCAGCGATTCTCGACCAGTACAGCCAGTCCACAGTTTAAATGAGTCAGGGAACAAAGAGCCGTCAGCTCACCACGCGGAGTCAGGTGCCTGAGCAAGCGACCAGCGTTCATCTCGAAGCCCCACTGTGTCATCAACATTTGCTTGACCTGCTCATCCCTTCCCTCCTTCCTCCCATCTCATTCATTCCTTCTGAAGAGTTGTTCAACAGTTATCGAAGATAAAGCAGGACAGGACAGGCTTAGCAACCAGAAGAGCAATATCGCGGATGAAGTTCGTTGCAGGTCGCGGTCTCATTTTCGCGGCAGCCGCACGCTTCGACTGCGGTGGTATCGAGTGGTGTCCGCCGAGGAGTCGTTTGCCGGCATTAGTTATATGTCACAACACGGTGCGACCACATTGTCACTATCGCTTAAAATAAGCCGTTATCTTCGCGGCATTACCAGTTTATACGTACCAGGTCATGACCATGCCGTGTGCCATCAATATTTCACCAATTTGCTTTATCATTAAATCATCTTTGTTCGTTACCGGTTGCGGTCATCCGCGATCACCATTTGTTTCTTTTGCAGAGTTTGGCAGCCATTACGGCAACAGTTCACGGCATGCCTGATGTTCACCGCCCGTCAACCACAGACGGCGACACACACCGTTCAGGTCAGCACTGGTATCATCATTGTCCACCATAGTTTCATTGCTGATGTGATTTCAAACAGGCCAATTTCCGCCTTGACACCATTAACCGCTTGCATTCTGCCGAACTTCAACGACAGCGGGTTTCGATTTTTGATTCAAAGAGCACTTATGAACAGCATCGGTGAATCTCACAGAAGATGAATTATTACACGATTCATAAAGAGCGCTCCGCATTACCGGGCAGCCTTTGTTCTGCATAGTCCAATACCCAGCATTTGTCCGATTGAGAACGACCACGCCGGCGTTCCGCAGCTTCAGCGTCACACCTCTGTTCCGCCGGCCGCACATCTGCAGCAGCCGCCACCGCCCCATCATCACGCTAAGCACACCGGAATTTCTCCCGCCATCTGCCGTTGTCCTTTGTAACGACGTTATCCTCAATCGAAATGAACGGCACACGCCATTCACGCCATCACGGCCGAGCCGTCTTTCACCATGAGCTGAGCAACATTGCCCCTGTGCCTGCCATTTTGTTCATCCATCGTCACTTTAAACGCTTGCACAGAAGAACAGGCTCATCTCATGGTCTCACAGCTCAGATCGTTATAGAGCAGCAGACCAGACCCGCGGTGACGTCCTCAACTCGACACAAAGCTGATGAGAACGCACAGGTTCTCACCTCTCGTCCACCAGGCGTGTCGCGTGTTTTCGGCCGATTCGTTTGGAAGGAATTGCCTGTCAACAAACACGGTCATCCCCTGCGCGAATGACGGGCTTCCGATGCAACAGCAACTCTTCATCATACAGCCGCGATGTCACAGTTTGTACCGATCGGCAGCGTGGTAACCGACAGACAGCCGCCGATAAAACCCAGCCACCGCACTGAACAAAGCGGAATTATCATCACCGATAAATGTTTTGAGCAGCCTGTTCACAAATTTAAGCCGTCATTACAAACCTCCACTTCAAAGTCAATTACCCAGTTATAAGCCCTTTATCTGGAGATTCAAAATCAGACACAACAGCAAGCAGAAAGGTGCGCAAATTTTTGTTAAACAGTTAATATCGAAAACATTGTGTTGTAAAGCAACTGATCTTCGCCGAAGAACAATCGTCATATATCGCTTTAAAACAGATTATAATTGTTATAATTCGACTTGGACATCAGTCAGCAGAACTGAACAGCACCGGCTGGCTGATCAATCATAATATTCAATTGCGCTAACACAGTTAAAACGTTGTGCCACCATCCGTCGGCGGCATCTTATTTACAACGTGTTTCGTCTTACCGACAACGTGTCCACCACCCCTTTAGTTTCACCAATCAACTCCCAGTTTAGCCGCCAAATGCCACCATATCAACAGTTACGTTGTTCGACCGTCATTGCAGCGTACGGTTGTTTTCCGGTACTGTGGGCTGCGGTTTAGGTGCGACGAGATGCAATCAAACACTGCAGGATAACACGCGAAACAGCGATGCCGAATGTCGCGGCTGGTAACCGCCGAATCTGCCTGTCACGCCCACCGATTGCCTGATCAACCGTTACATAGCACCGCACCAGCAGTGCCAACAACCGAACCACTTTCGCAGGCACAAGGCCCCATGAGTTCCCGCCGGCACGCCTGGCCAGTCCGCCCGAGTGGCTCACTCCAAATCATTCTTCACCCTCCAAAACGCATTGCGTGACGTCATCCCGTGACAGTCAGGAGTGAACATGGTGATTGCATGATGGCCACTTTCGTCTGCCCTCTCCAGCCCGTTCGCTCGGCTGTGTTAATGGAGCCACTTGTTTACGACAGCGATGGCTGTGTGGTAGTTCGACAGAGTCCAACAGTCTGACTCCACGATGAGTGGCTTGGAGAGTTGCCACACAGTCCAGCAACAAGACGGATTCTACTCGCTGAGAGGGGAGGAGAGAGAGAAGAGAAAGAAAGAGAGAGGAGAGAGAGAGAGAGAGAGAGAGAGAGAGAGACAGCCGATAGTTTTTTCAACATGGGGTTATTACGGGATCGTCCGCCTTAAGATCATTTGTCGCTTTCACACTGGCGTCATTTCGCCCTGAATCACGCATCATCAACACACTCGCGCGAGCCCGTTGCGCCACAGTGCTCAGACACCAAGATGGCTCGAACGAAGAACCTTCTCCACACCGTCCAACATGTGATCGCCGTGCCTCAAACTGCTCCAGCGCCGTCGTCAGTCTTCCTGCCACCGAATCACATGCACCGATTTCCATCCACCAAAATCCGAACAGAAACACGTAACAGCAAGACCACTGGTCTACCGATAGAAGGTCCGACAGTTTATTGGCAGCCCACAGTTTGCCTACGCGATAGAGCAGCAACCAAAGGTCAGTACGTCATCGAGCTATTGATTGTTGGCGTTACCCAAAACTTCGCTTTCCGCCCCCGTACGACGCCGCCAGAGGCTGGTTTCCGCACAATCCAACAAGAATCAATTACGCAGTTGCCGGTTGCGTGCAGTCCAAGATCTCTTTACCCCTCCTTTCCACGTACAAGCGCACACAGAATGTCTTGTGAAGAGACCGTCGCAAATGTGCACCGCCTCTCGCCCCCCGACATTTACACGCTAAACACCCCTGTCTCGACACGATTGCCGGCCTCACAGCAGCCCAGCCTTCTCTGGACCGCCTGCTCACCGCGTTTGTCGAGACCACAACATAAAAATGCCCAACTCTCCGATGAGCCATCCTTTTGCATCATCACAGTTTCAAACCATCATGCCCTCCCACTTTCCCCTCAACCACAAAGCCGCCCCACACTGTCAAGACCATGGTTTTCCGCAGCAGACTCAACACAGGAGGGTTGCTGGCGTCGATAAACATCATCGTGACAACTTGCAAATACTGCTTGCGTCCTCATATCGACGAGCTTAGACCCCAAAGAGTGCCGAGAGACCCTGGCGTAAACACCAGTTAACAACGCGTCAACTTCAGGCTGTCAGCTCAACCTCTGGCTGCAATAAAACCATTTTAATAGCTTGCCCGAACACGGTTCGGCGTTTAACGCGGAAACATTCCCCTCAGATCATCAGCACACGCTTTAATTTCGGCATGTTTTAACGGTCTGTGCGCTGCGATTTCATCAACATGGGGATCATCGGTGCGGCCCGACCACGCCTGATCTGCCAAACGGTCGACCACCAGTTCAAACATCGAGCTGGTTGCGTCCGCCAGAAGAAAAAAAGACCGACGACCAGGCACAGCATCGAACATTAAAGAACACCAGCACTTCGCCTGAAGAGCATGAGCGTCGATCGAGAGGAAAGCTGAGACCGCGCGACGCGTTCAACACGACGATCACGGCTTTCACAACAAACGGAAACAGTCCACCTGAGCCTGCCTGTCAACCGGCTTCATCTCCGTCCAGCTCCATATAAAGCCCACAGACCACCTTTCAATGTTATCAAAGGAGAATGGAGGAGAAATGATACATGGAACATGCATTTCATCTGTGATTTCATCTCAACGGACCGTTTGCCCCGTGAGCGAACAACACGTTTTTCATCAACAGAGCCGAATCAACCAGCCAGCAAACACATGACGAATACCGGGCACTTCCCGTGAGTTTCACCCGGCTTTATCACACAGCGTCCATCGTTATTCAGTTATTCAAATACGATTGTCGCGCCGTCATCACGTCATCAATGGTGAGCCCCCGGCAATGGTCTGTTCGAGGCAGCCAGCCAGCAAGCCACTACACGAATCTTCCCCGCCGTCTCCAGAGCCAGCCACACCAGGATCACGTCCACCCTCCCATGACTGGCGATGACAGTCCAGCCCAGAAGGTCTGATCACTGAGCAAGGGGTTCACCTCCGTCAACACAGACGGACATTGGGACGCACGATCGACCACCTCTTTCCCCACTGTACAACACAAACACTCCACCCCTCCATCCGCCACAGCCTTGGTCATTACCCAGTTACGGTAACACGACAAAGCCTCGAGGCCATGACCAGTGAGATCTGTCCTCACCTCACTTTTCAGCCAGTAATGGCAAATCATGTTTACATAATTATAATACAGGCTAATCTCATTGAAATGTACATACGAGTAACAATATCCACGTCAAATGGGCATGAAAATAAATTCAGTTCTTCGTCAATATCCCGAGAAAGGCAATTACATTGCCGAGAAATCAGCAAAATACTGCGGCCCTCAAATGTTTAAACCGGTATAAACGTTTTCATTACGTCGACGCCGTTCACACAGCCGTTCACCAGTTGCGCGATCATCCATCCGCGACACGAGAACACATTCACGCATGAACATTACGCACCGACCGTGCGTGCCGACGCAGTAAACACATTAACCGGCAGCAGAGCGGCGGTCAACCGGTGACAACACGGTCGAGCAGCAGCGTTCGTGTTATCCCTTGCGGCGCATGCAGTGAGAGCACCCAGCGTAACACGCCGAGAGCAATATGCGTGTCTTATATGTGTGTGTAGCCGTTGCTCGTGACAGCAGTGACTTCACAACTGCTGTTCACGAACCCCGCATTTCACAGAGAACAACAAACATTGCGCAGCCGAACGTGCGCATGTGGCGGGCGCGGTGATTGTCTTCAGCTTCGCGCCTGTAAACAGTAACTTCTTTGTGAGTTAACAGCATTCAGAGATGAACAGACCAGGTTTCACTGTACGCATGCGAGAAGAGGCAGGTGCGTATAAATACCACATTTTGCGGTCAGTCGAAAGACCAGTACCGGCGAAACGGCAAGAGAGACGACGCAAGTTCACCGCGTCATTTCCAGCCGTTCAGACCGTTGCAGGTCGTTGTTCTTCGCGATGCGTGGGTTCAGGAACGTCACTTTCTGTTCCTTCTCAGCCCGTCGCCGTGACCGCAATCATCATGTTCCTTCCGCGCGCACGGTCAGCCGCCCCCGCGCCCGCCGCGCCGACGCACAGCGGACGCCGTAACCAAAACCATTGCATTGCACACTTGTCAGCCAAACCAGACCATTACGTTGCCCACAGGCCAGCCGGCAGTTATTTGACCCAGTCCAACACACTCATCCACAACATTTTCCGATGGGTTTAACCTCACTGATTCCACAGTGAGCCTGAAAACGAGAAATACTGAGCTAACGTTTCCAAACTCTCTAAGATAAACAACAGAAAAAATACAGCACCATTTGCTCAGCACGTCACCCCGCAGTTCTTTTCAGCAGAACTACGGATCTTCTCATCGTTATGTTGCTCAACCCATTTTTATTTCGCGTCAAAATAAACAGGCCCGATTACCGTCTTCACTGTTCGGGTTAAACATTGAGGTAAACCGTCGGTTTAATCTGCCCACCATCAGCCGTTACAAAATCAATAAAACAGTAACGCTTACATTTTTTCCGAGGATGGCTGTTACCTTTGCTCTATGGAGTAAACGAACACAAGTAGCCACATCACAAGATGCCAGCAGCTGGGCAGTGAGCCACTGCCTCATCAGCCCGGAGGCATGCCGAAAGCGCCCGCAGTTTATCGGGTCCTCATCAACACGCAGCCAGAGCCGTTACCGTACAGTCGTTCGAGCCGACTACTATTCAGTTCAGCGCCACCAGACGATCCAGAACACGGCAGCTCAGCGTGTTCTTCTCTCTCCTTTATTGCCAGTCGAGCGGAGCTTGGTCTTCCACGACCGGAATGCGCTGATTGCACAGGCGGGTGCGTGTGTGCCGATTTTAAATCCTCCTCACGCTCGAGCGACATCACACACATGGCATCATTATTGCACACACACAGACACAAACATTATTACATATTAATACGTTATTGCGGTGTTGGTCTGTTCAACATGAGGTTGAAGAGGTGCCTGCGTGCAGCACCGTAACCTCTTTAACCCCTCTGACCAGCTGGTGGCTGCCCAAACTCATGCTGTGACAATGTTCTAATCTAATGGAAAAACAAATAAATTAAATTTTTAGATATTTTAAATTTGCCAAGATTGGAAATTTTTTTTATTGAAATGCAGGAAAATGTGTAAATTTTTTTAATTTAATAATTTTTAATAGCTTGAATACTGTATTGGAACAAGCAGACCTAATAATCCTCACTTCCAAGGTAAGGTAGGAAAACATATGTGGTGTTTCTTTGTTTTTTTTATTTAGTCTAAACAATTGCACTAACGATCTGGAGGAGCAGCAGTCTCTCTCAGTACAGTGTAGTTTGAAGCTACAACTTTTAATTTTGCCAAAAATAATTTTACAACATACTTTGCTGTATGAATTTGGCTAACATTAAATATAAAATTTGGTTGAAGATGTAGAAAATAATATAGAGAACAGGGAGAAAATGATTTCACAACAATGATTTCAAAACTGTTATTGTTAAAGAACCTTCCCTGTCTTTTAAAACTGGGCTTCTTTTCTCGTCTACATGCCCACATGCATAAAAACACACTTGCACACACACACACATACAGGCCTGATTAATGGTACCCAATTAGCAAATGCAATGACCAGGTGTCTGAGAACCAGCCAGCTTCTTCCAGCGTGAGGGGCCCTATGTGTAAAATCGTGTAAGCAATGCGGTGTCCATGGGGGCCCCAGTCTGCAATCTATTCCCACTGATCGTCACCCTCTCCCTGTCCACTCACTCTGTCCAGAAAGCACGCACAGCCGCACAGTCTCCTCACGATTACGCTGAATCAGAGTGCCGCGATCAATTGGCGTTTTGGCACCAGATGGAACTGTGTTGACGATGCTGATGGCAGTGGTGTCGCTGGGAGCCGTTGTTGCGGTGATGAATGCGTTTTTGCGTGTGTGTGTGGGCGTTGAGAGAAGGAATGGGAGAAAGTTATGCGGTTAGAAAATAAACACTATCACCAGTCACCATATTTTCTTTCGAAGAACAGGTTAATATACCAGCAGCCGATAATGCTAATTACGCTATAGCTGTATAGAGGCCGATTAGCAGCTGGTGGGCGGCTTAAACAGCTATCAACAGGCCGATTCCGGACTATTATTCAAAGCGTTGTTAATTTCTGTTACCAGGAGTAGCTGGGTGGTTCGTGAAAACAAGACACGACAATTATTCACATGATATTTAGTCCATCGTTTTGATCACGAAAATCAGATCGCACCATCAGCATCAATCAAGACGTGAACTATTTGCAGATGCCCGGCAGGCTGGTCATTCGAATTCGTCCGGGAGTTGAACCGTGCAGTGTTGCGGATCGGCAGACCGGCATTGAGTGGTTGCCAGCCGCGACACGAATATTATGGCGAGGAGTTGCAATGCTCAACCCGAAGAAACGGAAAATTGGTTGATATTAATGCCATTTTGAGGTTTTTCGATTTTTGAGTTTTCACGAGTTGTTGCCGGTGGTCAAATCTCGTTCATTCTCGTTAACTGACCACCTCACCATACACTCGTCATATTGTTGCAGCTTTGCTGTTGGCCTGAACTTATTAGCCCCTGATCAATTACTCATTCAAAATCAGCACTTGAAGATGCCTGATCATTTTCCCAGCGAGACCGGTGTAATCACGACTTCATCGCAACAAACCATAGTCCCCGCCGAGTCAGCAGTTATCAGAGCCTGATTCATTCAGCAAAACATACACACACACATACATACTGGTCGCGCCGAGCACACCTCATCCCACACGAGGCAGTGTTGCAATATTTCGATCGATTTCACAAACTTCCGACTTGCCTTTCTTCTTCGTCGCACAACCCCTTCTCAAAGTCTCACACCACCAGGTTATTCAAACCAGGCACGAACAACACACACAGGCATCAGCCCTCATCGCGACTCACCTGGCCACAGGCACCCTCCTGCCGTGACTTGGTGACCAGCAGCCCTGGCAGGCGAGCAGTGGTCAGCATGAGCAGCAGTGGTGCCGTCAACCCGCTCGCCCCACCACCGTCGTCATCAACAAACGACATCACTGCAGCCGCCCTCCACCGTCTGGTCGCTCATCGGCGAAGCGCCGAGGAAGTCAGGTGATCAGGAAACTTAGCAGGGGATGATGCCACCCCTCGTTTCGATATCAGCCTTCATCTTTCTGCTCTCTCTTTCGCTCTGCACTCACAGATCAGCTCACCAGCGTTGCCGTTGATCTCAAAGCCTTACTTAACCCGTGCGTGTTTGCGTGCGCGTGCGTGTAGTACCAGCGTTCTGTTACGCCGTGAATGTTAACAACAGAAACATATCCATGTTTTCAAATGAAAAACAAACAGTTCAAACATTAAAATCGACGTTTGTTCGCGCACGACAGCTTCAGGCAGTTTTACTGCTGGATTTTATCTCCACATTATTTGTGTGATCTTCCAGCGAAACAACACAGTAACGCAACATGATCACCGACCGGTAACTGAAAGCGTTCAACGCAGTGAACGTCAAGCGCATAAAGAGATAAATGGTCTGGCGGCAGAACAGTTCTTTTCGAAATGCTGCACAGGCACCCAGCACTAAAATTTGTCTTTTGTCTGTAAGACAGTCTTATTGTTGGGATGTGAGTATTTTTGCTCAGCATCAGAACACTTAGCATCAGAGGGGAGACGAGATTAGCAGGAGGCTTTTAAACCCGAGAACCGCTTGAGATGGCACAGCTGATCCGGATGGCATATTGTCACGGCGATGCGTAGTTGCAGAAAAATAAGAAATCATCAACAGAATCGAATTCGTTAAGATAGTTAAGACAATGGCGTGCCGCCTGTTACATAGCCTTCAGACCGTACCCGTGTCATTCGCCGCAGCACACGATCCGCGACTGCAGCACGCCGCGATTATGCAGTGTCGCTTCAACTCAGTTGCCCAGTTGATTGCCGATCGCCGGTCGTTAAGAAGCGACGCGCTGTCGAAATTCACACATCCGGATTGTCGAGGCCCAGAGACAAGTTGCCGCCTGCACCGCATTACCGAGGTGCCTCTACCTTTCCTCCAGCGAACACAGAAACGTCAACCATGACCGTGCCAGAACGTTACACCGAACAACGTCACCAGAGTGCTACATCATACAGGGACGGTACAGCATGCGGTCGAGCGAACATTGCAACAACAACGAGCACTGCTCTTTTCTCTGCGGTCCGACATATGCGTACTACGAAATTTACGAGGTAATATTGACAGTTTCAGAGACTCAAAAGGTATTACGTAGACTTCGTTATTGTGTCAGCTTGTCCGCGGCATCATAACCGCAGCGCAGCTCGCGTAAAACAACCGTAATTAATAAACTTCAAACAGCGACGACAATTGTACCAGGTCGAACTGAATCTGAATTTCACAAACCACCCCTGACGGCTCGTCGCCAGCTCAAGGTCAGTGGTTTGACGAGCTGATCCACGCTCGGTCTGCCCCTGTTCGCGAGGGGGTTGGTGCCGAGATTAGCTCGAGGCAGTTGCGGTCTACTGCGGCCGAAAGACACCCCTCCCAAACTTCCCTCAGTAACAGAGCCCCTGCCTGAGCTCAGCTCCGATTCTGTCCCCACCACCCGTCAGGTCACTACGCCACCGACCCGCCACGAAACCAGAGACCATGACATCGCGACAAACGATTTTTCAAACAGTCGAAATTCGAGAATGTATCAGCTCAATCAAAGAAAACTGACCGCAACTCGTTTTAAGGAAACGATGGCGATCTTCGAACTTCAGTAAATGAAAAATCGCATTTACAGATTGTTTTGCAGCACCAAATGTGACAAACGTCTCGTGAGTTTTGTGTCACTTACAGCATTGAAAAATCAGATATAAAAATTATTGTTATAAAGAGTAGTTAACAGGCAAACATCTTTCTTTCTCATACGCCTCCCTCAGCAGCCACCGAGTAGGAGTGCAATCAGTGGAACCACCCCTGGCTTCCCTCATATCTTCAGGCCACTTTAGAAAGTCTGAATTGCCCGAGCCAGTTCGGCCGCACCGGCAGCACCACACCGTGGTCGTCACGAACATGCAGTTCCAGACCAGCGCGTCGACACCGAGACCTTCCCGTTGCGAGTCATCAGCAACCACGATTCCCTCCGTTCAGCACACCTACCCACAACACAATATCTCAAACGATCAACCGAAAAGAGTCAGGTTCATTACAGAGCAGGTAAGCACCATGCTGCACTGTAATCTCTGCCAGCCCTCACAGCTTGCTTCACGATGAGGCCAGTTTACTGCGAGCCAGGATTGTCGTCGGCCGCACAATGGTACACCTTTCCTCGTTTTTAAACAGAACACCTGGATCAACTGAGCCTGAAACGACCTTCCTCACAGTCCCAGAGTTAGAGAATGGGCAGTAATCGCTGTCATCGCGCCCAGCAGTTGATATTCGAATGCAGTCTGAACACCTGATGATGCCGCAGAGCGAGAGAAGATCTCCATTCAGTCTGGCTGCCGAGCCGCCGGTCCGTCCTTGCGTGCAGCATTACGCAACCATCAGCTTCGTTCGCCACCAGACTCCACAGAAAGTGTTCCAGTTCATTCGCGGGCACAGCCAGCGTCCCACGCAGCTGCTCAGCACAAACGAGCGCCTTCTTCCGTGAGCCATCCACCCTTCTCGAAGGTTTACCGCACAGCCACGCCCAAACTTCAGCTCACTTCAACCTCCTTATAAATCTGACCACCCAAACGGCCACTGCCAGGCTGCGGAGGTACCGTCCGACAAACGTCAAACGAAACGATCAGTCCAACGTTGTTTGTGTCTCAGATTTATCCTAAATGACAGAAGACCGACCATCGACAGCTCACCAAGCTCACCAAAACATCTTTATTCTCACCTGTCTTTCGGCAGCAGAAGAGCTGGTGAGAACGCCATTGTTATCTCGTGTCCCTCCACTGGTCGCCCTCATTACCCCCGCGGGTGGAATCTTCTTCTCGTCCTCTCTAAATACTATAACATTGTGCTCATAAAATCAAGATGGATGTTTTGAAAACGAGGCGATTGTACCGCGACTTCGAAGATGCGGACGTTGCATATTACGTTTCACTAAAAGATAGCGGTCAGCACTGTAACAGCAGACCAGTCCATTACCATCTTGTTTTAACGGCGATGCCCGAGTCACCGCACAGTCGTACAATCTCGAGCCTTCCGCAAAAGCCAATATCAATTGCCGTTTGACAACTGCTGGCTTAGCATTCACCAGCCTGATCTTCCGCCCGACTACGTTCGCCGTAACAGCATCAACCCTTGCTCTCGCCTTTCTTCGTCCATTCCTTCATTTGCGGCCGCGCAGCAGTTTAGTCACCGCGCAATTAAGCCAGGTGCGTTGCCCTGAACTCCATCAACCCCAACAGTTATCACCTGATGACATCAAGCTCACTTTCCTCCTTTCCCGTCTTCTTCTTCCCTCGCCCAGTTGCGCCTGTTTCTCGACGACATTGCCTCAAACTTCTCCACACGACACAGCGACGCCGACAATAACGGTGTATCAATACCTGATACCGAGGTTTTAATCATGAGCTCAGTGTACTAGAGTGAGAGGTGGAGGAAAGGAGGAGGAGGAGGAGGAGAATCATTGGAGTCTGGCGGGAAATTTTTCTTAAGAACAGCCCCTCTTCAGGTTGTACAGCAGTTTCAGGAAGATCTGTCTGCTCAGAGAAGAGTTTACCATCTCTGGGGCCACAATAGGTTTATCTGGGAGGTTAAACCTATTATTAACCCCAAGGGTCTGAGTATTAAACTCTTCCTCCTGACAGACAAAAGATCTTCCTGAGGAGAATAACAATCACACAACTACTGAAGAGGGAGCCTGATAGTTTCTTAAAAAGAGAAAAAACCACATGAAAAAGATAAATCAGCTCTGATTGCCTCCTCCTCCTCCTCTCCTCCTCCTCCTTCCCCTCCCACCCTCTCACTCCCCTGCGTATACACCCTGAGTGCCTGTGGCAGTTTCCCGTGCACGGGTGAAGCCTGATTCGAAGTTAGCACCATTCCTATTGTCAGCGTCCTTTTATGTGTCATATTAGTTACAGAGAGACAAAGACAATATCGATCCAGCGGAAACTAGGTACAGCTAGAGCGAAAGAGAGGGAAGGAGGACAAGACTGAGAGAAGGAGAGCAAGGGAGGGAAAGTGGAAGCAGTCATGTTAATATCAAATTATTCTTCATTGGGGTCAGTGAGACAGGAACCCCTTGTGGCACACACACAATGGCCCAAAGGGAAGTTCTTGTGACAGCTAAAGCTGCTGCACCACAAAAAACACACAAATGAAAGGAATGAGATTTACAGAAAGAAAAAGGTAAAGGTAAAGGTTAATTCTACTTTATTACAACTTGGGCCTTAATTGCTGACATCTGGGAATCAAGCAAGAAGTACAAGAGGTCAAACAGTTAGGCTGTAAACAAGCCAACAGTTTATCCAAACAACTTTAATTGGTGGTAAAACTTTGCAGAGGCTCGGGGTTAGTAAGCACGACTGTACAGTGACTTCAGGCATCATGTGTTAAAACCACAGATGGGACTGTGGATGCAAATTCTGCTGTTACAGTCGTGCAATTTGTACGCCGGCCTTCCTTTTTTTAAATAAACATGTATCTATAACATCCACATACTTCAAAGAGTCACTAAATTTTTAATCCTTTTCTTCCATTTTTCTAAAACATACATCTTGGTTTTATGATTTTAATGTTGTAAATTATTTAAGAGAGGAGACAGGGAAGAGAAGATTTCCTCCACCCACCCCCAGGGGAGTGAAATGAGAGGAGGGCTGACCAGTGGAGGGACACAGAGATAAACAATAAAAGCACATTCTCCTCCTGCTCTTCTGCTCTGCCAGGAAGGATAGGTGAAATAAAAAAAATGTTTTGATACGAGCTTAGTGATATCAGTGATAGTCTGGTCTTCTTCCTGTCCCATTTTAGGATAAATCCCAAGACAAACCAACATTGGACAGTGCGGGTGTGTTTACTCGTTTCAATCACGTTTGTGAGATTGTGGAGATTTACCTCCCACGTAAGGACAGAAATCAGGTCCCTCAATTAACCATTTAGGTTAGATTAAGATTTATAAGAGTTTTAGGGTTAAGGTTTAAGTAAGCTTTAAGTTTAGGCATGTAGCTGTACGAATAAGCCTTCAGAGAATTACAAGATGCTCACAAATGACGAGAGAGAAAGAAAAAAACATGTTTGTGCAAACCTTCCTGTGCAGGTTTGCTGCTCTGTCACCTCTAATTAAACTACAGGGACACTTTCTAATAAGAATCTGAGTGGCAGACAGAAGCCCTGATAGACTGCCATGTACTCTCTTTCACATACACACACACAAGGACAGATTCAACAGCTCTAACAGCTAACCTTGGGGCCCCAGCAATTCCAAGATGGAGATCTTCCATCTCGCTCTGCAGCCTCAGTGAACATCAAGGTGACAGATACATTCAGTGCCATCCAGCTGCTTTGATAAACACTGGGAGTAGGTGACCTTGATTGCCTGCCACGTTTCTCTATCTCTGGGACTGAAGCTAACAGGGAGGTCGTGTTTAGTCAATTTAGTCAAGTGTTCTGATTTAAAAGCAAAAGGAAAATTATTACCATTGTGCATCGGTTTGTCTGCAACTTGTCCTGGCTCGCAACCAAACTGGCCTCATCGCCAAACAAATGTGAGGCTGGCAGAAGTTACAGTACAGCGTAGTGCACACCTGCTCCTATGGCTAAACCTGGCCTCTTTCCTGGATTGGTCCATTTTAAGATATTGTAATGTTGTGGTCGTGTACTGGACAGAGGGTCAATGGTTAGCACTGATGACTCACAACAGGAAGGTCCTCAGTGTGAACCTTTGCCCTGGTCCTGTGGAGTTTGCATGTTATTCATGTGTGCGTATGCTTTTTCCTGCAGGTGCTCTTAGTTACTCTCTCTCTCGGTGCAGTGACTGGCAGCTCGGGTGAATTTAAGACTCTAAAATGGCCACAAGTGTGAATATGAGTAGGAGTGTGGTTCCCTAACAGTTCATGTCTTCCACCCACGCCACTACTCAGTGAAAATGTACTGGGAAATATATGAAAGAAAGATATTTTGCCTCTATTAGCTACTCTTTATAACAATAATTTTATATCAGTTTTTTCAAGTACGTATATACCAAGTACAACACACAAGAAGCCTCACAGGACTTGTTTAATTATCACATTTGGTGCTGCAAAACTTAATCTATGAAATACAGTTTTTTTTTTTTCTTCATTTTACTTTGAAGTTCAGGAATATGCCATATGTGTGTTTCCTTAAAACAAGTTACAGTCCAGTTTTCTGTTGGGATCTCTTTTGGTTAGAGGTATTTTATTTCTAATTTCAGCTATGACTGAAAAAATGTTTAATAATATCTTGATGTTGATCATTTCCTCTCTCCCATAGTCCTCTCTGGTTTCATGGCAGGTCAGGGTGGCATGAGAATGACCTGGCAGGTGGGGTCAGAGGTCACAGGGTCAGGGCTAGGCTCAGGTACAGGGGTCCTGTTACACTTAAGGAGACAGGAGAGGGGTCTTGTCACTCACTGTCAGCAGATCACAGTACTGAACCATAACCCTCACCTCCCTGACAAATCTCTCAGCACCACAACCTACACCTCCACAGACCAGAGTCAGACCAGGAAACAGGAACGTGGATCAGTATTAAATTACTGACCTTGAGCTGGCGACTGAGGCTTTAAATCAAATTTAAGTTTTATATGAAATTCAAGATTCAGTTCATTTTTACAAGAGAATTTTGTTGTCAATCACTATTTGAAAAAGTTTGTGGTAAGATTACAGTTTGTTTTACACGGGCTGCTATACTGCAGTTACATGTGATGCCACCAAACGCTGAGACAAAACAACACAATAACTAAGAATCCTACATAATATTGCCACCTTTTAGATCTCTGAAGCTGTCAATAATGCAGCCTCTCATTAAAGTTTTGTAAATACATATATGTGGACCACAGAAAGAGCAGGTACTGTTGTTGTTACAATAGCTACACTCAGTGGCCACGCCTGTACAGTCTACTTTTATGATGCCTCTCTCATAGTGACATTTATTCAGTTATATGTTCTAGCACAGAAGTCATAGTTAATGGAGGTGTTTCTAATATTCTGCCCCCTTTGTGTATTTAAATATGGAGGGAAAAAATTAGAAACACCTCTCAGTATAATGCAGTACAGGGCAACACAACCTTTATCTCTGACCTCAATAATAATCCAGCAGTGTATGAATAACATGCCAGTTTCCTCATGACAACGCATCACTTCTGTACTGACTAACGACTCTAACCCTAATCCCAACTGAAACAACTGGGTGTTAAATGACCTACACATAATGTCCTTGAAAGTGGCGTGCTATTTATATGCAATCCCATGAGATCATGTAATAATATCTTTGCAACAGATTGTACAGGTGAACAGTCTACTGAAGGGGCTACTGAGTGAAAACAAACAAACAACACATGATATATTAACTTTATCTTAACTATCTTAACTAATTCTGATTCTGTTATTCTGATGATTTCTCTTCTAATTTTCTCTACAACTACACATCATATCAATAATATACCATCAGATTAATGTCTACATCTCCAAATAGTTCTCAAGGTTTAAAGCCTCCCTGCTCGTAATCTCATTCTCTGTCTCCCTCTAGTGCTAAGTGGTTCCTGATTGCTGGAAACTTTAAAATACTCTCACATCAACTTGAAAAAATAAGTCAGACTGTGCTTACAGGATAAAGACAAGACATTTTGAGAGTACTTTTAGTTTTGTATTACACTGTTGGAGGTGCACATTATACCCTTGAATTCATTTTAGACTCACTGATCTCTCTTTATGCCTTGAAGGTTTGATTTCACTGCATTTGAACCTTTTCAGTCCTGGATCTGGTTGATCTCATGTTGCATTTACTGTATGTTGACCTTCAGGAGATCTACACAAATAATGTGGAGATAAATTAACCAATGCAAACACACAAGAATGCATCGTACTGATTAAACTTGTCAGTCTTTGTGTTTGTTTTTTGTTTGTTTTTTTCATTTGAAATAGTCAGGAAAACATGGGATATGTTTCTGTTGTTGGCTGTTCCAACATGTCAATGTGTTTAACCCAAGAACAGCAAACACACACACACACACACGCACACACACAAACACACACACAGATTCATCAGGCTTTGGGATCCAACAGCTTAGCATGAAAGCAAAGGTGAAACTGAATCTGTAAATTGCAGAGCAGGGAAAAGGAAAAGAGAGAGAGAGAGCAAGGGCAAGAGGGATAGACAGAGAGCTGTTATCAGAGCAGGGGTGTGTGTAACATCATCCCCCTGCTAGAGTTTCCTGATCGGGTCACCTGACCGCTGCCTCGGTGTGTGATTTTGGCTGATTGGCTCTTGCCAGGTAATGATGTAAGGTGAGCGTGGAATGGGAGGTGATAACCTGTGTGCTTGTGTGTGTGTGTGTGTGTGAGTGTGTGGGAACAGGGTAGGTTGATAACAGCTTTTCCCACTGCTGCCATATGACCCTCTCACCTGCCTACCGAACACTGGTTATCACCAAATCCTACACAGCAGGAGGTCTATGTGTGTGTAGGTGTGGGTGTACTGATGGAGGGTTTGTGTGTCTGCCTGTGTGTGTGTGTGTGTGTGTGTGTTCATTGGTACACCTGAGTGTTTGAATAACCTGAGTGAAAAGAAAGTGTGAGACTGAGAAGGAGGGTTGTGCAACCAAGAAAAAGAAAAACAAATCAGAGTTTGAATAAGAAATCAATCAAATGTTACAACACTGCCTCAGTAGTAGGATAGAGGTGTGCTTTCAGCACATTGTTGTGTCATATATATATATATATATATATATATATATATATATATATGTTTTATCACTGAATAAGATCAAATCTGTTAGACTGCTGACTCATGAAGCAAGGACTATGGATTTTGTTGCAGTAGAGTGTGATTACACACAGTCATTACCAACAGGAGGAATGATTAAGGCATACTTCAAAGTGCTGGTTTTGTCGAATGGGTGAATTTGATGGGGCTGCCATCCAGCAAATTTTGTGTAAGTTTCCAAAACCCAACAACCCAAAAAACACACACGCACCATGCAGTGATTGGCCCAGGTGTATGGTGGGTGAGATGGGATAGCACAAGTGAGACAGGATGTTTTATTTTTCAACAACAACTCATTAGAAACTCAAAAAATCAAAAAATCAAAATGGCATTGGTGCTCCAGCCAGTTTTCCTCCATTTCTTGGGTTGGAGCAGACACAACTCCTCCCTCACCTCATGTCTTGTGCTCTCACTGGCTGTAGCTCGTCGCCACACTCAATGCCAGTCACAACCAGTCCACAACACTTTTCACACCACAGGATTTCAACTCCCAGACAGGTTCAGATATTTAGCCTGCTCGATATCTTTTGGGCATCTGCAAATAGTTCACATCTTGCAATTGAGTGCTGATTAGTTGCTGATCTGAGGTTTTTCTCAGTGATCTCCAAAAACCAGTGGAAAATCAGGACTAAAATCATGTAGTCTGAATTTAGTATTAGTCTTGTTTTTACCTGAACCAACACCCCTGACCAATACAGCCTCCTGTGTTGTTTTAAAGCAGAACTAACTAACTTTTGCCTTTAGATGTGGTCAGATCAGCTTGTTGAATTAGCTTGTTTAGATAATGCCCTTACACCAACTACTGTGTCAACATCTATACAATATAAGCATGTAAATTTAGCATTATGGCATAACTGAGTATTAACCTGTTCTTAAAGAAAATATGGAGTGACTGGGCGAGTATGTGATTTTGGAGTTGTTTTCCCCAACCGCCATAACTTCCTCCCATGTTCCATGTTCCTACTCCAACACCCACACAATAATAATAATAATAAACACACATTCATCACCATCACCAATAACAGCTCCCAGCGACCCCCACCACTACCATCAGCATCATCCAACACAGTTCCCATCCTAGTTGCCCAAAACCTTAATTGATCTTGGGCTCTAGTTCAGCATGTGTGTGAGAGTTTGTGCATGTGTGCGTGTGCGCTTTCTGGACAGAGTGAGAGTGAGACAGGGAGAGAGGGAGTGACAGTCAGTGGGAATAGATTTTCTGGGAACTGGGAGCCCCCATGAACACCACACTACATTTAACACACACACACACACAGATCCCACCCCCCCCCCCCACCCCCCCTCGGGCCCCCTCACGCTGGAAGAAGCTGGCTGGTTCTCAGACACCTGGTCATTACCATTGCTAATTAGGTACCATTAATCAGGCCTGTATGTGTGTGTGTGTGTGTGCAAGTGTGTTTTTATGCATGTGGGCATGTGAACCGAGAAAAAGAGGCAGTTTTTAAAAGACAGGAAGTGAGTTCTTTAACAATAACAGTTTGAAAATCATTGTTGTGAAATCATTTTTCTCCCTGTTCTCTTATATTATTTTCACATCTTCAACTAATTTTTATATTTAATGTTAGCCAACTACAGCAAAGTATACAAAAATTATTTCGCAAAATTATGCCAGCTTCCAAACCACTGTACTGAGAGACTGCTGCTCCTCCAGATCGCGGGGTGCAATTGTTTACAGACTAAATAAAAAAACAAAAGAAACACCACACACATGTTTTCCTACTTACACTTGTAGAAGTGAGGGATTATTTAGGTCTGCTTGTTCCACAGTATTCAAGCTTATTAAAAATTATTAAAAATTAAAAAAATTTACACATTTTCCTGCATTTCAGCCAAAAAATTTCCAATCTTTGTGGAATTTAAAATATCTAAAATTTAGTTGTTGTTTTTTCCATTAGATTAGAACATTGTCCACACAGCATGAGTTTGTAAAGACTGACCCACCAGCTGGTCAGAGGGGTTAAAGAGGTTACATTGCTGCACACTGAGCCTCTTTCCTGAGCACTCATGACAGACAGATTAACACACAGTAGCCATTATTGTGTGTATGTGTTTGTGTGTGTCTGTGTGTGTCTGTGTGTGAGTGCATGTGTGTGATGATAATGAGCGAGATGCATCAGTGAGCTGTGTCATCCAAGGGCATTAAGGAGGGAGATGGTTTAAAATCAGCACACACACACACACACACACACACACACACACACACCCCTCCCACCCACTGTATCTAGCACATTCCTCCAGTGTCAGCAGAGGCAGCCCTCCCTAAGCTCCACTCACTCAGCCCAAAACAATAAAAAAAAAAGAAGAAGAAGAAAAAACACACTGAGGAAAACAACAAAAAGCTTGCCATGTTCTGAATCATCTAATTGAAATTCACTGGAGCAGATAAATAATGTAAGAATCAGCTCAGACATGACTGTACAGTAAACAACTCTGGCTGCATATTTGATGAAGTTGATAAACTTACTGGGAGCACTTTTCCCAGTATACACCTCCAGAGCTGATGGGAACAATTAACCTCACTGCCAACTAAAATGCACTAACATCTTATGGTCATAGCTACTTATGTTGCGTTTACTCCATAAACCAAAATAGTAGCAATACATCCTCAGAAAAATGTTAAGCATTTTTCTTATTTTATTGATTTTGTTATGTGTTAATTCAACTTGTAATCTGATAATTAGACAGATTAAACCAGTAGTTTGCCTCAAGTATTTGTGACAGTGAAGATGAAATAGTCAATTTCCCTGTTTTGTATTTGAAAAACATGAAAATAAAAATGGGTTAAGCCAACATAAGCTTGATAAGGAAGATCCATAGTTCTGCTGAAAAGACTGCAGGAGCTGACATTAACAATTTAAGTGGAGTGCTTTTGTATTTTTCCTGTTGTTTGTCTTAGAGATTGTTTATGGGGGGGAAACATTGCTCAGTAATTTTCTCATTTTCCAAAACACATTTCAAAACATATTCATATTCTGTGATCTAACAAAGCCATCTCCTGTGCAAACCTTTCCACTGTCATTCTTTCACAAAATCAATCAGGTTAAAACACATGAAGAGTATTTACAGCAGCAGGACAGAGTGTGTTGGACTGGGTCAAAATAAGCTACCACAGCACCAGTGTTCATTTTAATGGAGCAACATGTCGTCTAGTGCAACCGTGTGGCTCGTGTACAGTATGTGTTTTTAATAGTTTTTGGATTACAGCATCCACTGTGTCATCTTTAACAGGCTACCAAAATTTGCCGCTGATGTTGTATCACTGCTGATACTAGACAGAAGAACATAGTAGTTACATTCTCATGTAATTCCTGCAGCAGCCTTGAACAAAGAAGAACAAAGAAACGTGTGGCAGAACACAGACCCACACATGCACAGAGAACAACAGCCACCAACAACAATGGTATACATCTGAACCAACAAATGACCTTGAGTGAGAACTTGCATGCATCTCTCTCTTACCGTTTCCTTATTTTTCGTCTTTCATTTGTACAAAATATGTAAGAAGGTATTTTATACACACACACACACACACAAACTACCACATACGTACAGAACAAAGAGCCTGGTCCTGTTTGTCTCTAAGATGCTGTTAATACAAAAGTTACTGTTTACAGAGCACAGAGCTACTAGACAGGAACCCCCCAATCACCACTCCTTACACCACACATGCACACACACACACACACACACACATTCAACTGCACACACTGTGTTTGATGACCCCTGACCAACCCTCTCTTGTTAAGTACAGGAAATTCCTAATGGGTGTAAACAGTTGTTTATTAGAGTCACTGCTAATTCACACACAGACGCGCGCACACACACACACACACACATATAAGACACACACATATTAACTCTCAGCGTGTGTACACTCACATAAACAATTCTCTCTCACACACACATACACCCTTAAAAGAGGATGCTTTACAGACAGCTACTGCTCAGTGTGTGTTCGTGTTGTCACCTTGTTAACAGCTTCAGTTATTACTTCGCACCTCTGCTGTTCGGGACTAATGTGACCCCACACGTCAACACACACAGTGTTTCAGTGCATGTGTTCATACGTAGATGTGTTTCTCAATATGTCACTAGTTAGTTGAATCTTTTCTTATACTATAATTAGACATTACAGCTTTCTTGTGAACAGCGTCAGAGCATGAGAAAATATAAGAAACGTTTATACCAGTTTAAACATTTAGAAAATTTTTAAGTATTTTTACTGAATTTCTCAACTGTCTGTAATTTATTCACCTTTTCTCCAGGTTCTATTGTTTGAGAAGAACTGGGTTATTTTCATGCCCATTTGTTGTGGATGTGTTTATTTACTCATGTATAAAATATTTTGATATTTTCATTTCAAAGTAGGATTAATAATATTATAGTATATAAACATGATTTTTAATTGCATGGCTAAGAAAAGTAAAGTGAGAGACAGATCTCACTTCATTCATAGCCTCCAGGGGCTTTTTTAAAACCTGTGTGAACATCATGTTACCATAACTAAATAATGACCAAAACTATGGCGATGATGAGGGAGGGTGTAAAATATTTTTATGTTATTTTACAGTAGAGGGAAAAAAAGAAAGAGTGATCGATCAATGCGTCCCAAAAATGTCCATCCTGTGTTGACAGGAGAGTGATGACCCACTGTCTCAAGTGTGAATGAGGCCTTTCACATCCAAGGGGTCTAATCAGGTCTGGGATAGGGCTGTCATAAACCAATCATAGGAGAATTAAGACAGACATGGAGCCAATAGGAGAAGTCCTAAGTGGCTAACATACAGAACAACAGGGAGAAGACCAGATCAGTGCCAAACAAAGCTGCACAACAAGATGAAAACCACCTCAGACAAAAGATTACATTTACACCAGAGAATAAGTCAGAGGGTTATTCATCTGTCCTACATTATTAATAGTATGCTTCAATAGTAGCCTCACGACTGTCAATATTCATTATGACTAAAGGTGTTTGAATGAACTGGATGTATTGGACGCTTTGTGTGAAGCCAAAGAAAAGCCAGGTGGAGCTCACAGGAAGTGCAGCCCATTAAGTCATTTATGTGACACTGTAACCTAGTTAGTGATTCATCTGTTGGTGACAAGAAAAAAGCTTATTCATTTTATTCACTCACAGGTTGGGCAGTTCATTTGGGATAAAAGAAATCACAGGTTACGAAATCTGCATATTCCCTTATGCCATCATTTCTCCTCCATTCTCCCTTTGTGCTGTTAAATTAGTCATAAACATATAAACTGGACAGAATAGAAGCCAGTTGAAGCTCTGAAATAAAGCTCCAAATTAGTTTCTTTCCATTTGTTGTAAAAGCTACATGTCTCATAATCATCATGTTAGCTGAACTATGCATCACGCAGTCTCAACTTTCCTCTCAATCGGCACTGTACTCTTCAAGAAAAACAGAAGTGCTGAAATAATATTCTTTAAAAATGTTTCAATACTTGTACACAAAGTCATTTTCTTCAGTCTTTTTTCTTCCTAACGGGCTGTAGCTCAGTGTTTGAACCGTATAGTGGCAGATAAAACCCATTTGGCAGATCCAAGGCATGTGGGAGCCAGATTACCAAATGTTCCACACCACATTAGTCCCATATTACATTAAAATCACAGCACTTTGGGTTTCATTTCAAAACATACCCAGAAATTAAAGCATTAATTACTGTAATGATGGTAATCTGAGGGAATGTGACACCACGTTAGAGCATGACAGACTTAGAGTATTTCTGAACAGGGCTAATTTAAAAATGGTTTAATTCTTGTAGAGGTTTGAAGCTGGTAGGAACCCTGGGGGATTGTTTGACACGTTGCAATGTTGACTAAATGACACACCAAGAAGTTCTCTCAACTTCTTTTAAGTCTAGCTCAGTCCAGTATAGGGGACTGCAGAGCGAGCAGGTTGTTTTAGAGACATGTCCACATTGGTGACATAAACCAACCAACAACCCTCCTGTGAGCAAGTCTGCTGCGGGAGAACCATAAATGCTGATAACAGTATGGGGCACTATACAAGGCTTTGAGAGCACATGAAGACAGGAAGGGTGTTCAGTTAGGAGGGTATGATGGACTGGAAACTTATATTAATGTTGATACAAAAGGATACGAAATACATCAGAGAGTTAGAACATTTTATATTTATGTGGTCTCCAACAAAATGCCTCACCAGTTCAGAATGAGCTTGAGCTGAATTCTGTCCACCATTTAGAGAAAGGCTAAACCACTTCATAAGAAGTGCCATACAATCATGTCAAAGACCAAAGTGTTTTTAGCTGTGCCAAATGGTTAATCAGGGGGCAGGGGGTAACAGTGCACATTTTCAGACAGTCTCTTCACAAAGACATTCATAATATTGCACTTGTACGTGGAAAAAGATGGAAGGAGTTGTACGAGGAACAAAAAAGAGATCTTGAGACCTCTGCACACCTGGCCAGCAGCTGCATGAAGTGAAGATTCTTGTTGGATTGTCTGGAAATCAGCCCTCCTAACTCCAGCATCATACAGGGGTAGAGGCAGAGAGTTTTAGATGCTGCTCAACAATCCAACAAGCTCTACATTGAGAGCATACTGATACCTTTAGGTTTATACTCACAAAGAGTGATTAGAGATCAACAGTATCAGCATCTTAAAATAGGCTAAAAAATGGAAAAGCACGCCAATAAACTGTCAGACCTTCTATCGCTGGCATAGGCGGTTCTATAAACCTGGCTACTGATTTCTGATATATTGATTTTGAAGTGGATGGAAATCAGTGCTGCCTGCCTTCATAGTTGATTCAGTGTTGATGGTCACGAAAAAGCCCCAGAGGCTATGAACTGACTTGACTTGGCGTGGACTCGGTTAGTTTGAAGGCCACATCAGCGCGAGCCAGGGATCACACATGTTGGTTAAAAGGATTAATTGAAAGGTTCTCATTTCATCTAGGCCATGCAACAGTAACAGGACTGAAGCAGCAGAGTTGCGTCTTGGCTCACCCGTGTTCAAGTATGTGTGTGTGTGTGTGCATGTGTAATTCAGAACCAGAAGTACCAAGTAGTCCAGTTGGGAGTGACAGAATGACTAAATGGTCCAATGGACAACAAAGATCCATATGCCCACATATGTTAGCCATCTCTCTCTCTCTCTCTCTCTCTCTTTCTTCTTTCTCTCTCTCTCTCCCTCCTCTGCAGGCTGTCAACTTGTTGCTAGGTTTTATGCTGGCAACTCTCCAAGCCACTCATGCATTGGAGTGGACTGTTGGACTCTGTCAGACACACACATACACACACACACACACACACACACACACACAGCCATCATATTTATCATGCAAAGCAAAGTGAAAGCTCCCATTGATAGCACAGCCGAAGCGAGACGGAGGTAAGACAGGCGAAGAGAGAGAGACAGGCAAAGTGAGAGGGAGGGAGACATTTCTCTCTCCTTAACAACCATCATCTTTAATCACCACTTCTAATTTCTCCTCCTGTTGGCTGTCACAGGTTCCAGCTCCAACCCCCTGTCCACACTATTAGCATTTTTGGAAAGTGAAATGAAGTTTTGAGGAAGTAAACCACTCAGTGGACTGGTACAGGAACGGTACTTAGGCGGAACTCATAGAGTTTATATGTGTGTGATGCTCTTACTGCAGAAAATTGGGATTTAGCCTCAGTTATTTGGCACTGCTGAGATACTGAAGTTGCTATAATCAATATTCTTATATTAACAGTTGATCAAACAATAATGTCCATTGTGGAAGCCGTCTCTCTTGTTGACAAACCAAGATTCAGCTGCAGTTCTCCTCAGCTCCACAGAGCATTTCAGCATCTTTCAGCTATTTCCTTGTGGTTTTACATCCTGCAATTTTACTGTTTTAGTTCTGTCTCATCACTTTCATTACCTTGTTCCCAGGTGCAGAAGGCAGCTGTTTAACCAACCATACACTACCTGCCCAACACGAAAATGGCAGACAAGTTGAACAACATAGCTGGTGAGTATAGTGAAGCATTTGGCAGCTAAAGAGCTAGGAGTTGGTGGAGACGAAAACAGAGCTAAAAGGGGAGTGAAAATTGGATTTACATTTGTCAGTAAGACAGAAACACGTTGTAAAATGAATGCCACCATTGCTGGATGTGTAAATTGGCACCTCAACTGTTTGCTAACATGTTAGCACAATTGATAATATAATTGATAATATGCCAGTGCTGTGTTTCAGTTTGTTTCTACTGACCCCAAGTGTCCAAAATCAATTATAACAATTATAAAAATCTATTTTAAAGAAACGATATATGACTTGATTGCATTTAACAGCAAGGAATTAGTTTGCTTTACAACACAAGTGACAAATTATTAACTTTGTTTGTATATAAAAAATTTTGCACACAATTCTCTTCTACTTGTATTACTGTATGTCTGAGTTTTAGTCTCAAGATATTAAAGGGCTTATATTGCTTCGTCTTTTTACATAATTAACAAGTAGAGGGGACATAGTGACAAGCAACAGGATTTATGGGAACAGAAGAATGTCACTCAAAACACGTTTTGTCAGTGAAGTGAAATAATTCCACTTGTTTCCAGTGCAGTTCAACCTGGTTTTGCAGTATCCATGAAGCTGTCACAAAAAAAGGGAGATCAGTTTACCACACACTTTACTTAAGGTAATTTTTTTAAACTGTGACATAATAAACCTATTCAGCGGCGCAGTATGATGAAGAGTTGCTGTTGCATGGAGAGCCACAGTCAGTTATCTACTAGGGGATTATTTTGGTGTTTGTTGACCAAAAAACCAATTCCATCTTCTTCCAAAAAAAAAAAAAAAAAAAACCTTCAAACTGTAAGTCAACCAAAGAGATAAACACACACACACACAGTGACACACCTGGGTGGGATTTGATGGCAGAGAGAGTGTGAAAGTGAAACCTGTACATTCATCAACATGTCCAGGACAGGACAATGATCACCCTTTAGGTAGCTCCCCGTCTCTTTTTCTCCCTCTCTTTGTCCCAGAAAAACATGCAGAGCCATGAGAGTAAACCTGTTCTTCTGTACAAGCGATTTAAAGTGACAATAGATGAAACAAAAATGCAGCAAACATCTCTGAAGCTTTTAGAGGCAAATATTTACTCAATATGACAAAAGCGAGGCAGGAAGGTCTCATGGATTCAGTGTTGTGTTTGTGTGTGTGTGTACTTTATGCGTGCATGTGCCATTCCATTTTCAGTTGGGATTAACGTCATTACAAAGAGACAACAGCAGGTAAACACGGAGGGAGAATTTCCAGTGTAGTGTGTGTGTGTGTGTGTGTGTTGCAGGACAATGTAAAGAAAGCAACTGCCTACAGGTGTACAGTAACAATTGGCAGACAGAGGAGTGATGTAACAGCTGGGGAAACACACACACACTCACAGACACACTGGCATGTGGGTCTGTGTAGACAAATGCAAAATTGTGGATACAAATACAAGAACAAAAACACGGTAAATATATGTGTCTGGAAGCAGCTCTTTTTATATGAATCAGTGCCAATGAAACCAATAATATATGTAGAGATTCCTCGTGGATGCTGTTTCATAAGTATACTTTTGTGAATCATAAAGTCAGTACTTTTACTCCACTTGTGTTAGGGTTCAGCTTCTTAGAGTCTAAAAACTTAATTAATAATTAATAAAAACTAAATTAAGTTTTTACATGTTTAAAGAACAATCCCACATGTAACAGTCAGAGGGCTAAGAAACTATGATGGACCAAACAGTGAGGGAAATACCAATGCGGCCCTGTTCAGTGCTTATTGGTGAGTATGTATCACCATCTAGTGGTTGTAAGGAGAACTAGTGAGGCCTCAGAAAAAAAGCATAGAAGCCATGAACTGTTGCCATAACTATAACTGCTATAAATACCACAAAAATTAAAATAGTGTCCTTAGTTGAGCCCATGAAAAACAACCAGTATGTGACAAAGATATTGAATTTGTAATAAAACAAATTAGATTCAAATATATTAATGTGGTAAAAACACAGCATGAGAACCACACTGACACAAGGACATGATGCATATATAAATATTAATACACCACAAGAGATTAACAGCTATTTTAAAGCTGATAAACAGTAATGTGATCACTTTTAAATGATTGTGACATATAACTAATAATATACCAGCAAACGTCCTCTCAACCGGATACACTCATTCACCCACACCACACACACACAGTCAAGTAATCATGGTATTATTTACATAAAGAAATGAGACCACTGAAATACTTGGGCCTCTCTGAAGCAGACTTCACACATCCATACACACGTGTATATACAGACACTTTTCAAAAGCCCCTGTCCCCCCTGCTTTCCTGCTTTGTCTTTGATAGCTGTGGGTGTTTAGCGGCACGCTGCCTCTTCAGAAGAAAAGATATGGGGGTAAAAAGATAGAGATAGAGAGGAAAAGGAGGGAAAGAGGATGAAGCAGGTCAGAAGCAAATGTTTGGTCTGTGGCTGATAGAGGCTTCAGATAGACATGCTGGTCCGCCTGCTTCCAAACACACACCTGACTCCGCATGTAGCAGAGAGAAAAGAGCAGGCAACTGACAACTCCTTTTCTCCATTTCCCTCTCTGTCCATTTAAATAATGTGGATTTGGCTGTACTAGAAATTCAAGAATCCATAACTAAGTTGGCATGTTAAGTCCTTCCTAAGTTCTTAGTGTCTACCAGCTAGTTTCAAACTGGTCATTTAGTAGATTGAGTTAAAACCTAATTTGGTTGTGTAAATCTCCACAGCAGTGTTGCATATTGCAAAGTATATAAGCGGCGCTACAGCTAGCTCCCGGAAGTTTATAAGAGACAAAGCATTAAAGTTATTGAAGTGCTAATCAATCTGTAAATTAGCAAGAACTGAGACTGTGAGGGGACACATGTAAAGTCAAGACAAAGTCATTAAACAAGATCTTCTTTTGTTTTTTATAGCCTCTGCATGCAAACTGGATTTGACCTGGAAGTGTCATTCAGTTGGACCCTGCCTTCCAGATATGGTCAGGTCACTTCCCAGCATGGTAATCTGTCCAGACCTCACTGTGAAATAAATCTGACCCCAGCACCAGGTAAGAGTGTGCCTTTTTGAGCCATTTTAGCCACAAAAAAAAAAAAAAGAAATGCATCATGTGCTGACACTCTGCAAACACACAAAATCATGATTCTATGCACATAATTTTTGAACTCACAACTCTGTGAGATCTTGGTTTGTGCTTAAATTATTTTGTGATCACTTGACATCCATATAACATCACATGCATTCTCTCTATGGATTTAATGCATACAAACACTGATATTCTCTCATTTTGTGCACACGCATATTCACACACACATACACAGTAGCAGCAGTAGGCTAATGGTAGTATCAGACGTTACTTCAGTTAGCACAGATAAGAGAAGTTGTGAAATGAACTATGCAAATCTTTCCACTTCAGCTCAAACTCAGTCTCATATCAAAGCTGTGGAGTGATAACGACTCTCTCCCTCTCACACACACACAGTTTTAGATAGACTTGGTAACTATGTTGGTGGTCTCTCCCCCTCTAGTCTGTCTCTCTCTTAGATTAACCTACTGAGTGACTGGTATGTACAACTTAATTCCCAGACATTAGAGTCAGACTTAAATGGCACTGGGTAGCTGTAGGTTAGGCCAAAAGTAATGTTTTTTGTTGTTTGTTTGTTTGTTTTTTAATGTTCATCAAGAGTGATCACCAACAGTATTTTTAGTATTAACTTTTTAACAGTATTAACTTTTGATACAAAACAGTTTTAGCTTCATACGAATAGCATATTTGCATTAAAAAGTGTATCTACGTGTCTTGAATGTACTTTTAGAAAATGTATTGACAGTATTTTATTTTATTTTTCACTGTATGTTGCCACTCACCCACATTCAAGCAGGCCCTTTGAAGATCACAATCACTGCCTCTGATGATAAAATAACTACTTCTGCACAAACAGGATGTATTAACTACTTCTATTTTTGAATGTAGAGGAGGAACAACCCCATGTGAGTTCAGTGTGTGTGTGTGTGT